>JAODXP020005027.1:0-10000 GCA_027497455.2 Sardinella longiceps | reverse complement strand
ACCTAAACCAAACCAGTTAACTTCTTTTAAATTGGAGTTCTTTTTATGTTTGATAGTACACTAGATAAATAAAAACGAGTAATAAGCGGAATAACAGCCCTTCGAGGTGACCAGTTTTACGGAAATAATGTCTGCGCACATGGACGGAATTCTAGACCTCTACCTCGCCATTATTTCCATAGAACCGGTCACCTCGTTGCCCGTTATCCCTTAAAAAAAACTCACCTTCACAAGGGGCTGTAGGGATGTTGTTGCCATGTTTCCTGAACCCTTCAGGACAGGTGCAGGTATAGCTCTCAGCTGTGTTTGTACAGGTGCTATAATGACCACACTTGGGGGGATTCTGTACACACTCATCCACATCTGCACCAGGACACACATAACAAACAGAATTGGACAGAAATGAGTAATGAGAAATGTGGCACTTATCCACATCCACAGCAACATATGTGTGTACACACACACACACACACACACACACACACACACACACTAGACTTGTAGTCAAGACCTCTTAAACCAAGACCAAGACTATACCAAGCATTGGGTCTGTGGTATATGTTGACTACTTGCTCAGTACTGTGCAAGCCATAACCTTACTCCTTACTTTTTTGTTTATTTTAGAGCATAGCCAAACCTATGGGGCAAACTGAATATACATGAATGTATCTATGTAAATCTAAAAAATCTAAAGTTTTATCAATGCAATTATTCAAAACAATCCAATTCAAGTACTTATTGTCATTGTCACAGGAGTACAATGGAATTATGTTTGAAGCATCCACATTCACTTCAATTACAAATAAAGTGCATAGTTGAAAGTGCAAACCCAGTAATAAGTACAATGGAATTACGTTTGAAGCATCCACATTCTCTTCCATTACAAATAAAGTGCATAGTTGAAAGTGCAAACCCTGTAATAAAAACCCTTTAAATAAGTTCAGTATCCTGATTAACACTAAACCCAATTGCACCTGTGCTACTAGTGTAAAATCCTGAATTACAAACTCACCTTCACAAGGAGCTCTGGGGTTGTTGCCATGGTTCCCATACCCTGATGTACAGGTGCAGGTGTAGCTACCAGGTGTGTTTGTGCAGATGCCACTGGAGCCACAAACAGGAGGAGGACTCGCTTTACACTCATCCACATCTGCACACACACACACACACACACACACACACACACACACACATTTTAACATAACATCACATGTGTATGAACAGAATCTTGTGGAATGTGGAATGAATTGTCAGCAGGTTTCAGCTTCTTTTGAAAAAACAGAAAAATACTGTTACACTCTACTAAACAAATGCCCAGAATATGAATGGGGAGAAAAAGTCCCCCCTAGGGATGGGTATTGATGAGATTTTATCAATATCAATGCCATTATCAATTCTGCCTATCAATCCAATTCCTTATCAATACTCTTATCGATTCCTGAGTAGCCTAGTTCATGCTTAATAAAGGCAGTCTTTATAGGCTTGAGAACAGCTACGTGTCTCTGTCTCCTCAATAAGGTAGGCTATGTGAATCACTGGAGTTAATGTGATAGCTTGCTATGAAAATTGCAGTTAGCACGTGGCGCAAATGCACCTCGACGTGCGGGCAGAGAAACTAAAGAATTGATAAGAGAATTGATAACGTTTGGAGACGTAGAATATCAATGGAATTGATCATTTTAAACCGGTTCTGAATTGGAATTGGTTCTCGATACCCAACCCTACTCACCTAGGCACCGTATGCCTGATTTTGCAGTGAAGTTCTTGTTTGAGGGGCTGAATCCTGGCTCACAGGTGCAGTAGTAGCTGCCAGGTGTGTTGTGGCATTTGGCATTCCGACCACAAGTGACTGTACCACATTCACCTTCCTCTGAGATTATGTCATGTAACAATAAAAACAGATGTGGAAATCAAAAATGATTACCGCTGTTTGACAAAGTCTTTGTGGAGAAGTCTTTATCTGGCAGACAAATTGCAGTGTTGACTAGAAGCACCAACATCACTGAACCAGATTATGATTTGAATGATCAGAAAGTAAACACACTCTCAAGCTTTGACTCTTAAACTACTTTCTTAACTCTTTAGGCCGACGCAGCCGTAGCCGTAGGCACGCCCAATGCGCGCAACATGCTCATCGAGCGCTTTCCAATGGTGGCTCTAAACGTTATGCGGTTCATGCATGAAAAATTTAAAATAATATGATAACATGACCAAGACAGACACGTTTTGGCCTAAGCCGAGACAGGCCAAAATGCATCCATCTTGGACATGGTATCTTTAAAAAGTAGTTTACAGTAAGAGTCAAAGCTTGATAGTGCGTTTACTTTCTTATCATTGTATTCCCCTGGTTTTACGCACCCAAACCCACTCTTTACTTTAGCTGAGTTGAGCGCACTTTCTCTTTCACACCTTATGATGTCTGACACAGAGCTACAATAGCTGCATGCTATATAGAGTGCTCAGATCACAGTCAGGTAGTGAAATTAAATGATATGAGAGAAAAGAAATGAAAAGAAATGTGATATGAAAAAAAATGAGCAGGGCTAAGAACACCATCTCATCAGTCATTGAGGTGGCTATCAATAGCGCTTGGCATTATAAAACAGTAGGGCTATGTGTGGATTCACTCCAGATAATTCCTTTAAATGAACAACAATAACTTACCTGAGCACCTTGGATCCCCTGGCTTATACCCCTGCCCTGGGTATCTGTATCCTCTGGCACAGAAGCAGAGGTACGTTTCCTTATCCCGTGTGGTGCACTTGGCATTCTCATAGCACTTCTTGTGAAGGGGACATTCATAATCTGAATGTTAAAGGGACAAAATTAATTAATTATTCATTAAATTATGTCTTTGAGACATGGCTTTGTTAAATAATGGATGTAAGAAATTAAAAACCTTTTTTAAACTTTTTGCATGAATAAAAACAGCACAGGATAAACTGACAAACGGTTGTAAAGATGAAATGACTGTCCATGTCTTAATACAGTTAGTTTGAACTTCTGTATCCACAGTAGTCATAAAAACATCATATAAAAATAATAGAATGTCATATTCTGTAAGTGAATGTATGTACCTTCTTGACTTATTTTCATGCTTCACTTTAGAAACCACAAGCTGTACTCTATGACACCAATATCGAGTGATCGATACCTATTTTAGCATTTCATTGATAATCTGCAGATTGAGTCCCAGTCTTGGTGCATTATTCCACATCCTTACCATAACATATTCCATTCCAGGGTATACCATGTGGTTTGTTCTTCTTCTCACAGATATCGGCCTTACCAGTGCCCAGGGACAGGCCTGTGACAGACAAAAAAAAAAACCCTCAGTTTCAAGTTGATATTTACACATTCATTTGTCCCATACTCATTTTTACATACAGACAAAGTGAAGTACCATAATCTCTGAAATATCTGAACATATTGTAATTAATCATAAGATTTGATGGCGAAATCCGTTTCCGGAATTTATTACAATAATATTATGGCACCAAAACAACACTGAATCTCAATATTAACCAGCACATCAGCCTGAAGTGTCTTTTGAATTCTCACCCAATATGAAGACCACAACTTGAGTTTTCATTTTGGAAGGTCCCTCAGGTGGTAAACAAGTTCTTCAGGTGAAATAAACTAATAATAATGAAGGTGTGGTAAACAGATAGAAGAATATCCCTGTCTTTCTCCTTCTGACAGTGATCCTCTTGCTGTAGCTTCTACTTCTTCTAATAGTCTTCATGTAGCCCACAGCAACAATCTGTGTGGTGACAGATCGGACATTGTTTATACGCTTTCTACTTCTACTATGAGGAAACTCAGGGCGAATACAAGCAACCTTCCTTTTTGCAGTGTCAGATCTGATAAGTTCCTTGGAAGAGACTTACTGTGAAACCGACAAACACTGATAAAGTTGTGTGAGTTGATGAAGTGATCCTTGAACATAATTAAGCAAGAAAACACAAAATTCAACATAACATACTGTATGTTTGTTTATGTGTGTGTTTGTTTTTACCACTATTTCAAAGTGGTGTAGCCCTTGGGCACTTTTGCGGTCGAAAGAAAACTTTGAGTTTTTGCAATTAGTTGTGAAACTAAATAATGGTGTCGGTCATGGGCAGTGTACTGACAGCCAGGTGATGACCTGAAGAGGTCAATATATGTTTCACCCATAGGGGATACCATTAGGCAAGGCCACATACACAAGGAAGTCAGTCAGAGACAGGCTGAAAATCATGTTACGATGTTTAATGGTTAATAAATAGACGAACACAGAGAACTCATGTGTGGAAATACGGTCCATTGTCACAGACCAGAAACCTCTCATATACTGTATACGCATATTCAATTAGGTCACTTTAGCCGTTCTTTGACCACGCCCCTTACAAATATGATAACCCTTGAAAATATGAGGTCTTTAGTATTTTTTTCTCCTCAACAGTGTCTTCCAGGCAGCACTGCCTTCAATCAGGCACTACTGACCCTCAGTTTAGTATGTGTGTAAGAGTAGCTTATGCTTAGTACTGAAGTTGTCCATGGTAAACCACCTAAAACACCACAAGTAGCGGAACGTCCCAAGGAAGAGGAAGAGAGAGAGAGAGAGAGAGAGAGAGAGAGAGAGAGAGAGAGAGAGAGAGAGAGGAGAGAGAGAGAGAGAGAGAAGAGGAAGAGGGAGGGGAGGGAGGGAGGGGGAAGAGAGTGAGAAATAAAACTTGAGATAGAGATAGAGACAGATAAAGAGGAGCAAGACAGAGTAAAGTGTGAACCGACGGATGTCTTTTATTTTTTTTTTTACTCTGCAGGTTTTAAAAATATATTTAGGCTATATATTTGCTATATGGGCATACCTGGGTGAGATTGGATTCTAATCTGAAATTTACTCCGGAGTTACCATTTTAAGGACGCCATTTTAGTCTGACATGGAAATTCAAGTGACTCTCTTGATATTGAGTGAGTATGATAACCTATCGTTCTTCTATTTAATTGGATATGATAATGGGTGTGATACGTTATTATAATAGATGGTGGATGTAGAGATAAGGTCCGAGGGCAGAGATGTATTTGGCTTCTTATTTTTGTCATTAATAAGTGCCTTTTTATTTTTGTGATTGAATCAAGAACATATTTTAAATGGAAAAGGTAGTGTTGTTCAATACAATACTGGTCTATCATTATTTATTTTTCACTCTTATTTGTCTCCTTTTAAATTCCCTCAAAATTACCAATATCCTCAAACACAGGGTCATGGGCCTGTTTCCTCAGGACAACCTCACTGAGAAAATGTACTGCACAGAATGCTTTCGCAGGAACCACAAAGCATACCTTGTGGCCTACTTTTTAGGAGCAATAGCCACCTATGTGCACCAGGAAGTGCGCCTCGTGGTCAACCTAACCACTGAACAGCATAAGCTGTATTTACTGTAGATGTAATCTAAACAGCATTGAGACATGTCCTCCACTTCTTCCATACAATGGACTATGTGTTGTTTTGTAATGTATTTGAATGGCATTCAATAGCATTGATACCATTGATTTTCACAGCTATTTATGTTGCATAATCATTCCAACAATTAGAATGGAGTACTGTTTTCTGATTGGCTGACAAGGTGTCTGTAATTTCTAGATAACAGGACACCTGAGACATTTGTCGGTTTCACCAGCGTTCCATATCAGGGAGTTTCTTCAACTAGGGGCACTTTTAGCTTAGTAAAATTGAATTTAAAAAACTTTAAAAAAAAAACAACATCCACCCAGGTCTAAATAGTATATCTATTTTAAAGATCTGTAAGAGTTCAAACTTAGATTATAAAACAAATCAATGTTTTTTTTTTTTTTTTTTTTTTTATATTATGCAAAGTCAGTAAACAAATGACATTTCCACCACATTTCAATAAACTGTAATTGTGGTGGAAATGACGGTGACAGAGATGACAGGTCCACATATTTTGGTGAAAAAAATGGAAGGTGGCTTCACTTGTTGGCTTTGAATCGATAATTAGCAGTTCATGTCTGAAAGATACAGTCATCTAACTCAGGCCCGGCGTTATGGGCGGGCCCTGGGGTGCCGTGCCCGCCCTGGATGGCACGCCCACCGATGCCCACCGACGGACCTGTCACTTTTAGGTTATACCGCCACCACTGACTGAATCAAAAGATCGGAAATATAACCTCGACATCTAGGACTATAACTACGTAATAAATTACATTTTGATTTAGTTTCATGACATTGATTGAATATAGTATTTCAGCTACGCATTTTGTTAAGAGAATAGCCTATGATGTGCAACTGTGGCTTCTCCTTATGCTTGCTGGTTCAATTCAGAATGACAATGCGGTAGCCTCGGAGGCGCAGACGGCTGCTGATTTTGTTTTACTATTATTAAAACGGCAGCTTTTATTCAAACACATGACCTTTGGAAACAACTTTGCAGTGTGTAGGCTACTACAGTCAGTAGGCCTACAGTTTAGTGGTCATGTAGCCTAGATGGCGCACTGTGTTCGATCTTTTGCTTACAAGCTTGCGCCAATGGATAGGAGAAAACTGACTGAAAAAATACAAACCCACTACTTTCTCCGTTATTGTCTCCGACTTCTCTGTCACAGAATCTGCAATAGAATCTAAACGTGAATGAATAAATCCATATATATTTTTATGTTAAATGTGTCAATAGGCAAATTCATTTGAAGGGGTTATCTATTTGAATGGGTTAGTTAGTCTATCTATTGTTGATGAAATGGTGCGATTTTGCTCTATTCGTGATTAAATAGGCTCATGTTTTCAGGGTATTCGCCTATTTCCTTTTGTGTGGAAACTCGAGAAAAAGCAGTAGGGCTTAGCCTTTTTTTTAGAGTGTCTATGACACGCCGACATCACACTATGCTATGCATTCTTTTTTTTTTTTTTAGCTCATCATGTACACTGTATGTGAATTACATTTTTCTGATAATGGCCATTTGCGAGTAGTGAGGTTCGTGCAGGTGCGCTTTTGGTCTCACAGCGAGTGGAAGGCGAAAGGAGGAGGAATAGCCCTCTCCCTTGCTGGAGCGGGCAGCTGTAGGCTGAGTGCAACTGATAAGTTGGTGAAGTCTAAACCAGGCAAGTAATTCCTTCGAAATAAGCAGGGCCGGCCCGAGGCATACGCGAGTTATGCCGTCGCTTAGGGCCCCGACAGCTCGGGGGCCCCCCACGAGCGCTCGAGATATCACGTTTTGAAATATCATTGTATATTTCAAGGGTAAGAATTACGTTAACGTCCTTGTGATACCTACCCATTAATTTTATCATTTTTCAAAGAACGAATCCATTCAATTTATATCACTTACTATCACTCTTTATCTCAGTCATGGTTTGGCTTACACACCTCTGACTTCTCCCAACAATCTAGCGAAGTTGATGTAGCATTTGTATTTTTATTTCATTCTTGTTATTCTGACATCATAAAACGTTTATGTTTACCACAGAAATCTACAACAACAACCTGCAATATGATTAGAACAAAGCCTCCTGGGAATGGTAAAGCACAGCCATAGCGCAGTTTCTAATCCACCGCAGAAGAATCCATTCTACTTGTTTGAATAGAGTAGCTACGCTACGCATAGCGCTGAAAATCGACTCCGCGTTCACCAACATCTCACCGCATGCAATCGTCAGTCCATTCCACGTGATCAAGTAGGTAAAATGCATACCGCTGAAAGTCCACACTCCATGTTTTGCATTTGGAACAAAGTAAGTCAGTAAGTGAAATGAATGTGAGCAGGAAAGGAACAGATTCCCGAGGAGGTAATATAACGTCAGCTCTGTTAATTGCCACCTCACAACTAGCTTTGGCTGAAACCTTATTCTTTTGTTGTATGTCCTCAAAATTAACTCAAGGCCACATTAAATGAATGTTCAAATAAACATTCAAGTAGGCTATAGGCTTAGGTTAAGGATAGCCTATTTTTGGTTGATGAATATTTGCTGCCTGCACAGACATTGGACATGAGGAAGTTCTTCTATAGGCAAAATCAGTTAGTCTTAGGAGATGTATCAAGCTATCTTAATGTGGGACTATCTAATCATTTAATTCAAACCTAGCTCTTTATTGTCAAGAATGGCAAGAATCACTCTTCTCTGATGATATAGGTTAGGCATAGCATCCTAAACTTTTGTTGTCTAATATTTTTCAGTATTTTCAAAAAAATGGTGTAAAATTCAGATGATGACAAGAACACTGGGTGAATTTAAACAATTAATGAAACAAGCAATATGTTGTTGTTGATAGGGAGAACAAGCAATGGTTAATCCATCTCAATATCTCTTGAGAGTGAGTCAGAGCGCCCCCCCCCCCCCCCCCCCCCCAAAAAAAAAAAAAAAGGCTGTGGTGGTGGTGAGGGGGCCCCCAAATGAAATTCTGCTTAGGGCCCCGTTTGGGTTTGGGCCGGCCCTGGAAATAAGCATACTGTACATTCATATATTCATTCATAATATTGTGAATCCAAGCCTACAATGTCACAATCAATGTTTCCTGGGTTGTGCGAAATCTTGGCGTTTCAAAACAAGGGCATTAAATGGTAATGCAAAAGTAGAGTGCAACAAGCGCATAGACCTAATTACAGTAATGCACGCATGATGTCCTCTACCTTCAACCCCAAACCCAAACAAACTCTCCTATGCGAATGTGAGAAAAAGAGTATCTCCGTTTTTCCTAGACACGTCCTTGACATATATCACAGATTTTTTTAAAAAAAAATTGGTGTCCCCCTCAAGTAACGCAGTGCCCGCCCACCAATTCGCGTCTGGCGCCGGGTCTGATCTAACTTAAAATTTGTATCTTTTAAAAAGCAGCCATGAAGCTACAATATGTTTGTAAATGACGTACAATAAATGTATTTACTGATTAAGCTAATCTTTACCTCGATTTCTCTTCATTAGTTGTGGGTAAAATATTAAATGGCCTCCATATGCTCTTTAGATTGCAGCCTTGTGGATTTTCTTTCATATGAAAATACTACCCCAAACAAACAAGTTAACTTCTTTTAAAACGGAGACACGTTTCTTTTATGTTTTATTTGCGACCGGGTGAAAAGCGGGATAACGGCCATCCAGTTGTCCCAATATAAGATAATAATGGACTTGGCGGAAGCGGTGTTCCACGTTGTGTTTGTCATTCACCTCATCCATTATCATCTTATCTTGACACCTTGACCTGGCTGTAATCACTTACACAAATATTGGGGTGGCGTTGTGCTTATATTTGTTGTATTTGTTGTTTGTGTTTGTGATGCTTATGGGTCCCTGTGTGGGGATGTTCATTGTTTTGGTATGTTTGTGGTCATGGCAGCTCAGTTCCATTAAATACATGTATTTCAGCCACAAAGCCACAGGATGTGTTTATTTTTTTGGTGTGTGTATGTCTGTGTGCTGCTGCGTGTGTGTGTGTGTGTGTGTGTGTGTGTGCGATGTGTGGGTGTGGGTGTGGGTGTGTTTGTGGTATGCAACTATGGGTGTGTCTGCATCTGCATGTTTCAATGCAAGACAAAAACAAAGGTACACAAAGATGGTGGATGCTGCTAGAACTTTACATTTACAGGGAAGGACGTGACATCCTGGTACAACAGCGCAAGTGAAATATACAATCAAAAGGAACCGACCCTTTGGACCTTCCTAGAATGCCATCTTTTAGACCTCCCACGCCCACATGCTAGCTTATTTACATCTCCTCTACAGTAACTCTGCTCAGAATTATCTCTGTCCATTTCTTAGCTTTAGTGTGGTCAATATGATTAGATGGTGTTTACAGACCTGCTAGTGGTGGTGGCATAGTTACCATAGTGTTATATTTAAACTGGAGGTCCGGATATCAATTTTAGAAATACCTTAGCATTGCTAGGGTAAACAATTCACACCGTTGCCATAGTACCACTCGTACCTTGACAGCAACCATGACACAGCAGAGATGTCAGACTAGCACTCTAGTGTAGCAAAAATAGAACCAAACTAGTTTGAGGGCTTCAC
>JAODXP020005026.1:0-46690 GCA_027497455.2 Sardinella longiceps | reverse complement strand
GGGGGTCAAGAACGCGCAGATTAGCGGCAGCACTTTAGCATCGCCATATTTAAGTATGGAGTCACAATCCGAACCATGTCAGCGCATGCACGAGAGTCATGCTGGGCACGAGCACTCATGCACTTACAAGTTGGTGGGCTGTTACATGCGAAATGTTATTTCTCCGAGGAGAGTAAAAGCAATATTTCATGATCTCTGGTTAGTCTTTGCTTATTTCTTGAGAAGCTTGTCAAAAAAAGTGTACTGTCATGAATGTTATAAAACTTCAGGCACGTTCCCGACAGAACTTTCTTACTCGTGTTGTATGGCAAACAAACTAAGTGCATTATCACCACCGTCTGGACTGAAGGACTACTGTTTTTGCAGAGATTCAACGCGAGTCCACATGCGTCATTTCCAATTGTGGAACTTTGCGCATGGGCAGCATGGGCATGGCCTGGCCTGTTACCTCCAGTGTTCACAATGGCGTTGACTGTCAATTCACCGCATTTACTAGCCTAGCCTTGGCCATTCAGTTCTATGGAGGGCGGGACTTAGTCGTTGTCTCCAGTTTATATATAACCTCCTTGCTTACGCCTATACATTACATAAAAGAAGCACCCAGCTTAAGTAGAGCCTGAACAGGCCCCTGTAATTGGGTCAAACCATTATACAAAATCATGACAGGGGTGTTCTTATTTACTAAATAACATAAATTCCATTCAGCTAGAAAATTCACAAAACATAAGAAAGACTTCAGGTCTGGCAAGTTGGCACTTGCTGGCATTCACCACCAGCCCTGTCTGGCAGATTCTCTTGAAGGTGGCCCGCAAAGGCCACCGCAGCACCATGAAGACGAGGCATGTGTCAGAAATAGAACAAGCGGAAAGACGCTCTGAAGGCACTCACATTCTGAGCTCGGGGAGATGGTGGAACGTACCCTTTAATAAGTAAGGGATAATGAACGACACGGCGTGCAGATATAGAAAAATATTGCGTGTTCAAAGGGATAAGACTACGCGTAGCAGAGTGCATTATTTTTTTCTATCTGCATGCCATGTCGTTCATTATCCCTACTTTAAAGCTATGTGTTCTTTGCTAACAATATGCTTGTTTTGATGGCTAAGACGAGCTAGTTTGCAAAAATATTTCTTTCCACCGCACATCGTCTGGGCCATTCATAATAATAGGCAACTACACCGAGATGCATGAGAGCATATTTTACCCTCTTCTGCCAGGAAGCATTCGTCACCCTGCTATCTGACACATAGCTATATCTTCAGCTAATGCATGAACATCTTAAAGCATGGATGTAACGTTTTTAAACCTTGATTGTTAAGCTAAGTGTAGCTCAGTCAACCGTCCATTTTAACATCCCTCACAACGTTTTTACAAACTAAAACATACCTACAATACTACCAGAGATTGAATGCAAACACTCACCAGAAACTTGGAGATACTTATCTCTTATTTAAAAGTCCCATATTACAAAAAAAAAAAAAAAAAAAAAACACTTTTTATGGCTTTTGAATGTGTTTCTTGGGTCTATTCTGCCTCTACACACACTTTAAGTTGGATGAAAAGCCTCAATTGTTAAAATAGACAATTTACACTGTTAGTAACTGTTCAGCTGCTGTGTGCTTAATGCTTAGTTTACACTACCCCAGGTCTTCGAGAAACCGGTTATCTTCCCCTCCCCCGAGTAAGGAAACAATCGCATTTACACAAACATCAAAAACGGCTAAGAAAGGCGGTGACAATTAACCACCACGTCACAGTTTTATCAAAGATCTTTCAAGGGAGCAACATCGTAGCAGATGGCCACAAACGTGAAGTGTTTCGGTCTGCATTAGCAGCAGTCTCACATTATGTCACATCATTAACATTTTCCCTTAGGAAATTATAAAATGATATAATGTATGTGTGCCATAATATTGTCTGTGATCATTAATGAAACCAACAAATGACAATTCAGTCGCTCCTCTGCAAAACAATGTTGTATGAACCAAGTGTGCTTTTTAGCTTTAGACCGAGAGGGTTTGTTTGGCAGTTACCATGACGACATAGCTATATGCTAACTATAAGCTAGTCGTTTTGGACTTTGCTCAAACCTCACATATTGCTGTAAACTATGTTCACGTTTGCTCTGTCCACTTAAAATGAACTCAGTAATGTTACCCGCAGGCTGTCAATAAATTACATCTCAAATATAAATGTAAAACATTACGTTAGCTAGATCGCTAGCGTTAGCTCGCTAACAACTTGAAATTTTAGTAGGCTATTTACTGCCTGGCAGCTTCATCTGATAGAAATACCAACAGTAACAGTTTACAACATTAGTCTTGAAATCATGTTTAACACTTACAGAATATGAGAGATACATGCCAAAAAAACCTGGATAACTCCAAAAAGACGATTTATTGGTAAAAGTCCTGACATCATTCAAAACCAGGTGGTGCCCCTTGTGAAAATAGAACTGCTATGCGCGAACGTAGGTGCTTCTCGTTTGCTCCAACTGTCTTTGGTGCTAGAGCTCCGGTTATGGGTAGTTACACAAATCTCTGAAGACGGGGTTCTCCGACATCTCCACCTTGCCCGGAGTTTGTGGGATTCTCCGTCTTCACCTTCGGGTAAGTGTAACAGAGAGGTGCAACCGCAGAGAAACATGTGCGTCTTTATGGTTATCTGTGTTTGTGTAAACGGGGTCTAAACCTGCATAGAATTTTCCTAACTACTATGTCAGGTAAGTTGGGTGGGGTCCCACAACATTGGCAGACACGTAAGCAGCTGAGGGCAATGGGAATGGATAATTGCAAAAAAAGAGAGAGAAATTGCAGGCACTTTGCAGCTGAGAACAATGAAAATTATCAATTGACTAATTTGGGCTGGTCTGTCATAGGCCACAGGGGAAATACTCAATGTGTTGGCTGCAGCTGTCTCATTACCTGGTGCACCCCCCATGAAAAACAACGTGTTCTGAACATTAGAGCTAAAAAAGTTGGAAAAAGCATAATATGGGACCTTTAAAGTGGAACTATGCAAGACCGATTTTTACTTTCGGTTTGCGCTAGGTTTAGGCTCACATTTTTCGCCACAGAGCTCCTCCTTGCAGGCGTCCTTTTCCCAAAAGCTTCAGAAAAGCATTGCTAACCAGTTCACAACTCAATACCATACCTGCAAACTTGTCACCTTTCGGCGAAATTCGCCGTTTTGAAATCAAAATAGGTCATTTACGTGAATCGTGTAAATCCGAAGAGTTTTTTTTTAAGAGGGGGGGGGGGGGGGTGACGGCCGACCAACCAAGCTGACAATCAACCAACCATGGACTGTTATTATAGTTGTAGAATGAGCGAGGAGCACATCATAATCAATGACAGAGAGCGTGTTTTTTTTCCCCACCGCATTGGTCCAGTCTGGAGGCGCACCGGTAACAGAGCAGCCATGGAATCATCTAACATAGCCTATTTCCATTCTCAGTGCTGCCATGAAAACGTAGCAAAATGACACAATTTAGCGCTATTTTAAGAGAGAAACAAAGATGGAAACACATAGTTTTGATGCTATTATGATAGACGGTGGCTTTGCGGACGTCGCTGTACAGTTAAATTGCCGCTTTAATCAGCCAAATATGAGCTATGTCATCGGTATCGTTCGGTAATGGAAGACTGGTAATGGAAGAAAAGCGCAGTTTAAAGCAAACGGCAGGCATATTAACTTCAATCTAAATGGTCGAAAATGTCATATAAGAAACTTGTTAGTAAAGCAAGCAATTTCTTTGGGCTTGCCGCGCAGGTTTTCGAAATTGTTTTCTCCTAATTGCTTTAACCCCTACAGCTGCGTTTCTAGTGGACTCCGATACAGAGGGTAGAAAACTTTTTTCTAAAACCTGTGCGCCAGCCTCACAGAGTTTTCATTCTTCAAATTGTTCACGTGTACCTTCCCTGGCTGGCTTGGTCGCTTAGCCTAAATGGAATTATTTTATTAGCTTAGAAACCTAGACGTAGGCTACTCTGTACATTTTATGTGATAGTCTGGCCTGTCAGGCTATTATTTTAGACGGAGGAGGAGCTCAATATGGAAGCCCATTTCCGCCACTTTTAAAAAAAAAAATCTGGGTCAAATAGGCTACTGTGAGGCCTTTAATTGTTGTATAGACAAATTGCTATTGTAGAAAATAATGTTAGGCCTATTGCTATTTCATTCATATGGAAAAACATTGAAAAATATTTATAAATATATTATATAAATACATTTATATGTATATTACATGAATATATTTATATAAAATATATAGCCAACACTACTCCATGCAATGTACCGCAATTAATGTACAATTAATTTATTAATATATTAGTTTACCCGCCCCCGCCCGCGCGCAACGGTAGTTTGTCACCTTTTTCAACCCTTATGAGTTTGCAGGTATGCAAAGACTATCCTGACACCATGGTCATCCTTGACTGTACTGAGCTGAAGTGTCAGTGCCCATCTTCGCCTCTCCTCCAGAGTGAGATGGTTTCATCATGCAAGTCCCACTGCACACTGCATGGGCCAGTGACCTTTGTTTCTGAATTGTATGCTGGGTCTGTCAGCGACAAGCAGATTACCCGGGAATCTGGCATCCTCCATCTCCTGTAGTCAGGGCAAAATAAGCAACTTCACGATAAAGGTCACTACCAAACTTTTTACACATGATTCCACAGTGCTTTTTCGCGTAGAATCCATTTCTGCTTGGGACATTTTTGTATCACGCATAGTTAATGAAATAATTAGAATATTTGGCTAAATATGGTGTAAATTCGAGGAGCATTGTCACCAGGGTCTAACTATATTGCTATTTTTTCTGTCCAAAGAATGACCCACATCCTGTGACTATCCTATAAAAATTTCAACCTGATATGTCATTGCATTCCCGAGATATTCCATTTCAATTATGGATAGCTTCGTAAAAATCGAGCTAAATGCTAGCATTTTAGACTGTCAAGTGGATTGCCTATATAATGATAAAATAATAATGATAAAAAAAAAAAAAAAACGACCGCCCATATCGCTCATGCCAGAAACCGCTCCTGCAAATGATGAAAATGGGCCTCTGGTAAAGGCCTGGGCAAAGAACCCTGAAGTGTGAGGACTTGGTGTGAAATGGGCAGTACCCTGAGCAGAGGTGGAAAGTAACTAATTATATTTACTCAAGTTACTGTAATTAAGTATTTCTTTTCAGTAATTCGTAATTTTTTGAGTTGTTTTTCAAATAATCACAACTATCACAACAAAGATGGCCGCCATGGAGTAAGTGCGTCTTGCAGCTCTAGTCAATTGGCTCAATAATATTGTCTACTAAGCATGTAATGCTTCTTACCTTGAATTTAAACATTTATTGGTGCATATGAATCATCTGAGTTCCAACAAGTGTGAAAACTAGCAACCTCATGAACTAAAACAAAGACTCTTTCCTGACCTCATTGAACGCTGGCGGCCTAACAATGAGTGAGTCAATTACGCTCCAAAGTATTTTCGATCTGATGCAGCAATCCAAGCGCGAGATATTCTTGCACATAGATGCAAAAACGGATACACTTGGATCCAGCCTTAATAAGGTACATGATTCACTTCAAATGCTTGGAGACCAAATCACAGAGGTACAACAACGAGTCAGCGCAAATGAGGACAACATAGTGGAGCTGCTCAAACGCATAAGCGTGCTGGAAAAAGAAAATAATCACCTTAAAAGATGGACCGAAGATATGGAGAATCGAAGCCGATGTTCCAATTTGCGCTTCATCGGGATTCCTGAGAGGGCCGAGGGGAACAATATCCACGGCTTCATGTGTCACTTGATTCCTCAACTCCTTGGTGAAACAAACTTTCCCGTTCCCCCTGTGATTGAAATCTGCCACCGGGTTGGTAAAGTGGATAACAACGATAAAGCCATAAAGACACCCAGACCGATCCTGCAGTTTCAAAACCTCCAAGACAAATTGAAGATAACGAAACTAGCCAGAGACAAGAAAGGCCACCTTCTCTTCAACGTAATGGCTACACATCGAGATGGCTCCTCAACAGAAAAAGAAGTTCAAGTCCACATCTATCCCGACTTCTCTGCTGATGTCGCAGCGAATTTAATCCAGTGAAGAAAATGCTCCGTGACCGGGGCATTGATTATGGTCTAACCTTTCCCAGCACACTAAGAGTCACCCATCATGGTAAGATCCACTTCTTCTATACACCTGGGGATGCTGAGAAATTCTTCCGGGCTCTTGAGTCAACTATTGACGGTGATATGGCAACAGACTGATGACTGTCACTGTCCTGTGTAGTGCTGACAGCGCACGGCTCGCTGGCCAACTTGACTTTGAACTCCTTTCTTATTTCTTTCTTCTTTCTCCATTTGCAGTCATCAACATGATCGTTTCCCCCTCTATGGCTTTTCTAAAAGTGCAACCTCGCTGCTTATTGATTGAGTTTCATGATGCATCTGTTGGACAATGCTATATACTATGACTGCCTTTCTTTTCGTGCATGGGAATCATTTAGGTTTTGCGGCCTGAAATGACCTTATTTCGAACTCGGATGACAACTTTCTGCGTCGCTGCCAGTGCTACTGCGACGACAGAACAGGCTCGCAGATATTTTATTTTATATGTATAAATTTTTCTTCTCTCTCTCTCTTCCTCACACATTATGAACATTTGATGATCATTGATGATATTCCTTCTAGCTATTTGAACAATGAATAGGGCTACTATCCGCTGCCCTGTTGGACTTGCCCACTACCAGCTTTCATTTTTGATTGGCTAAATTTGTTGGTTACTGACAGCTGTTATTTTACATGCCTTAAATCTTGGTTTGCCTTAAGTTGTGTGGCTGGTAGACAATTGATTAGGCTTAGATTAAATTATCTTTAGACGTTAAAACCTACTACTTGTTAGTCATAGCCTAATTTTATTTTTGGAATAAGCCTACCAATAGAAATATTATTTGAAATGAATAAACTATGAAGTTGAAACGAAGGTCTATTATAACTATTATTTTGTTGTGTTCTCTTTTGCTCATTTAGCCTACCATATGCCCAATATTCCTATGAGTAGAATTGACTTACTCTCATTAAGCTGAGCCATGTTGACTAAGCTGTGTACTGATTGATCTTTGCCTACCCCCCCCCCTTTTTTTCTTTCTTTTTCTTTTACTTTATCCCTTTTTTATATTATTATTTTTGTTTTTATTTTTTCTTTATTTTTTTTTTCATTTTTTGCTCTTCAGGCCACTAATCTTCCCTTATGGCGTATTATATCCATTTCGTGTCTTTGTGTGTGTGCATGAGTGTGTGTGTGTGTCTGAGTTTATTGCCCCCCACCTGCCTCTCTCAATCTCTATTCCTGCCTGCTACATTCATCTTTCTTTAGCTAATCCATGCAGGTGTACATACAAATTATTTAACAAATTTAATGAATAGTTCCAAAGGGCTACACATTATTCAGTTGAATATTAGGAGCTTGCTACCAAAAATTGATCTATTGAGAACCTGGCTTACCTATAACAATCCTCACATAATCACTCTGTCTGAAACTTGGCTTAATAGTAGTATCTCAGATGCTGAAATCACACTGGACAATTATATTTTATTTAGGATTGACAGAGGCTCAAGGGGCGGAGGCCTCTTGATGTATGTGTCCTCAAACTTGACATCGGAGCTTGTCACACCTGCTGAGAAGCCCCAGCACTTTGAAGGTCTTTTTGTAAAAATAATCTTCCACGAGAATAAACGTTTACTTATTGGCAGCATCTATAAACCTCCTTCCGCTCCAGCTGAAACCACTGACTGTATCCTGGCCACCATTAACTCATTAGATTCCACAGAAAAAATTATTTTTAACTGCAACTGGTTGGATTGTTCCTCGCAAAAGGATCGCAATCTCTACAACAGTATAAACCTTACTCAACTCATAACTGAACCTACTAGAGTTGGTCCCACATCCTCTACTTTATTAGACTGGATCTTAGTTTCCCACCCAGATAGAATCATACAATGTGGTGTATTACCCGACTTCTTTAGTGATCATTCCATGATCTTTTGTATCTGGAAAATTAAGTTGCCTCACCTCCCTCCTAAACTTATTAAGATAAGACGGTTCAACAAAATCAACTCTGAAAACTTCATTCAAGATATTACGAATATAAATTGGGAGAGATTCTACTTAATTCCTACTGCTGAAGATGCGTGGAATTACCTCTATAGTGAGTTAATAGATGTAACTGACAAGCATGCTCCCTTGATATCCATTAGGCCAAGGGTCACCACCTACCTTGGATCAAGGGAGACCTTGTATCTCTTCTTAAACAAAGGGATAAGGCGTGGGCTAAGTATCGTAATACTAGAAATTCAGCTGATTGGGATATTTATAAAGATCTAAGAAATAGGTGTAAAACAAACACACGAAACGCAAAGGCAAATTATTATAAAAATTGTTTATTATCTGATTTCAAAGACCCAAGGAAATTTTGGAAGAAAATAAACAATATTACAAACAAATCAACAAAAAAGTCTACAACAACTCATATTAAGCTAAACAAAGAGCCAGTGCATGATCCGTCATTAATAACAGAAATCTTTAGTCAACACTTCTCCACTATTGGCTGCTCTGACTCAAGCTTCACACACTCTTGCCCATTCCCTACACAGAACATGTGTGCTTCCTCATTTTGTTTTAAATCTATTTCTCCAGTTGATGTACAGCAGGTCATTAATAATCTCAGTTCTGACTGTAGTGCAGGCCCAGATGGCCTAGATATAAAAGTTTTTAAACTTGCCTCTCATATTTTGTCTTTCCCTTTGGCTGATCTATTCAACCTGTCACTTACAACCTGTGATACTCCATCAACTTGGAAAAGCGCAAGGGTATCTCCTCTTCATAAAGGAGGTGACAGCTCCGATGTTAATAACTACAGACCAATATCAATTATTAATAGTATAACAAAAATATTTGAAAAACTTATATTTAATCAATTATCCTCTTATCTTAGAGATAATAATATTCTATCACCACACCAATCCGGTTTTCGTTCAGGCCACTCAACCACCACGGCTCTTTTAAAATTTACAAACGACATTCTATCAGAAGCCGACAATAACATGCCTACTGGTGCTATTTTTATTGACTTATCAAAAGCTTTTGATATGGTTAACCCATATCTTCTGTTGGATAAACTACATGCTATTGGGCTCTCTACTAATGCTCTATTATTTTTTAACTCATTTTTTCACCATAGGACTCAATGTGTTTCTTTTCAGGGAAGTCAATCAGAATTTAAGATTATTGACAAAGGAGTTCCACAAGGCTCATCTCTAGGTCCTCTTTTATTTTCAATATTCATTAATGATCTCCCGCAAGTCTGTTCTGACTGCTTTATTCACTTGTATGCAGACGATACAGTTCTGTATACATCTGGAACTGATGTTTCACAAATACAGCACTCTCTGCAATCTAATTTCTCTCGGCTTCAGTCATGGTTTTCATCAAACAAACTTCTCTTAAATAAGAAAAAATCCTATAGTATGTTGTTTTTTACCCGACCTGACTCAACAATATCAAGCAACTGGTCAATTACCTCGCATGATGGAACAGTGCTTGAGCAGACCGAGGAATTCAAGTATCTAGGCATCTGGCTTGATACACATCTCTCCTTTAAATCTCATATTAACTATACAACTAAAAAATTACTTGGTTCCCTGAAATCTTTATATCGCTCTATTGATTGTTTTTCACAAGATGTTAGGAAAAGAATTGTGATGCAGCTACTTTTTCCCATACTGGACTATGGCGACACTATCTATGGAAGTACCTTTGATACTTACCTGCGTCCTCTTAATGTTCTATATAATAGCCTTTGTAGGTTTGTACTTCGGTGTCCTTACAGAACCCATCACTGTACAATGTATGAGGCCTTAAACTGGCCAAGTCTCAAAAATAGGAGGCAACTCCACTGGTTAACTTTTATTTTTAAATGCATCTATTCTAACTGCCCTTCATACCTGAAAGAACTATTAATTCCTTTCAGCTCTCAATATAGTCTCCGACACACTGACCACTTATTTCTAGTTATCCCAAGGTTCAATAAGGAAGTTGGGCGGCGGGCCTTTAAAATAAGAGCTCCATCAGATTGGAACACGCTTCCTTCCTCTCGAAGGTCTATTACATCTCTTCAAATCTTTAAATCAGCTATAACGACTCACTTGGAAACCCATTGCTCATGTTTTTGATTATTTCATTTTGTTTTTTTTTATTTTATTTCATTGTATTTCTTACTTTGTGCATTTCTTCTGCATAGAGAGGAGTGTCAAATCTGTATATCTACGTGTTGTGTACAGTTCACATGCCTGCTAATGCACTTTGTGTATTGGATCTGTTTATTTGCTTAAAGTATATTGTATGTATATAAAGTATATTGATGATGGCAAGGAATGGGGATGAGGTTTGGGATGCAATGTGTGGAGTGTGAATGTGTTTATGTTTGTGATGTCTTGTTTTGTCTCTTAGATATTGTATGTCATATAAATAAGGGTATGTCATGTACAGTTGAACGTGGACCCCCTCGAAAATGAGATGGTACATCTCAAGGGGTTATCCTCTAATAAACTTAAACTTAAATAGGTAATTTTTAGTGCTGTCAAATGATTACAAAAAAATCTGATTAATCACAAAATTTTGCAATGATTAATCATGATTAATCACTTTTCAATCGCAGCTAATTTCCTCCAGTAAGAATTTGGATGCCAGGGTATGTTGGATCCTATTTTGCTCTGTAAAGACACTGATACTAAACAGTTGGCTTTGTTTGTCTCAAATGGGCAATTCACACCTGTCCCCATACCCCCAAGGATTCCCCCAACATGTTGTTAGACAGTCAGCAGCTAGCCAGCAGCCATAATCTTTGTATAGTTTGACTTGATAGTCGAGCCATATTCTATTAGTCCAGATGATATGTGAAAAAAGCGTTCACTTTTTCATAAAAGCGTGAAATTTGGTATACTTGTACAGTTTGGTACCCTGAACAATTTCAGAAATGGAGCCATCGCAAAAATGGTTCGTGACGGCCGTGGCGGCCATTTTTCTTCCCGCCATTACCGAAAACAGTACTTTTAAGCATATCTCTTGAACGGAACAAGGAAATGCAGAAATGATGATGGCTACCCCTATGTTTTCATGGTCAAGGATTTCAATGACACCAAACATGATATTGTAAATGCCTTTGGGTTGCCATGGTTACCATCTCAGCTCTCCGCCATAATGGAATTAATACATTTTTCTTCATAACTCGAGGACCAGACATGGTAATAAAGAAATCGTGATGTCTACCCATATGTTTTTATGGTCAAGAAATGCAGTGAGACAATAATAAGCAGTATATAAGGTTCAAGTAAATGGTTCAAGGTGAATTCAGTGACACTGTGGATTACAATGACATCTGAAAATATTCAGAATGAACTTTCATCCTTGAGCCAGAGGGGTTGGTGGTTACCAAAAAGTGGCAGTGGCTACCATACCTTTTATGAAAGCCTGGAATATCAGCTTTTCAATGATGTATGATGGACATTTGAGAGGAGTAATTGTTTTGAGTTATTGCACATAATGTAACCTAGATAAAGGAAATTATGTGTATAAATCTAGCAGAACGCTGAGATAGCTGGATATGTAAAAATGGTATAACAACAAATGAAACATTGATTCTTATGTTTTAGGGTGTGGTAAACCCAATTATGACATTGTCATTACTGTAAAAGGTCAAGGTCATGACCTTTTGGCATGGTTGATGACATTTTTTGACATTTTCAAAGATTGCATCATTTTTCTCTCTATTCTCCCCATCCATAAGAAAGAATGATTGAAAGAATGAAAGGAACACTTTTTTATTGGGTATCACATTAGGTCCTCTTTGATAATGATCTGGTCTGTGAAGTAGCAGAGGGCATTGTTAATCAGTATCAGCAAATAGGGGCAACAATGAGAGGGCCCCCAAAAAAGGACATTTTTCATATTCAAAGTTAGCCTGGGAGTTCCCATGCTCCTTTGCACGCTTATTTCATTTCACTCTGTAAAGCAGCATGGTGACCATGGCCGTTCTTCTCGCCTGCTTTAGGTGTCCAATCACAGAACAAAAAGGGACTAGCACGGCCCTCGATTGCATTTTACGTCACATGCTGGCTCTGGTATTGGCTCTGAGCTATGTACAGATGCTATGATAGAAATTTATAGCGCCCAATAATCGGCTCTATCGTAAACGATACTTCCACTACGGGAAAAGCAATAGGTGCGTCTCCAGACTAAATATCACTTGTGATTTTAGTTTGGTGATCACCAGGCTAATTCAAATTTGAAAGTTGCAGTTAATCACAAATACTTAAACAGTTTATATGAACCAAACTCTCAAATGCTTTGAACACATTTATTGATTCAGTCAATCTTCTACCAAAACCACAACTTAAAACACGCTTAAGATGGCTTTGCAGAAGTTGAACACTTGCTGCAAATTATAGGAGTGTGTATAGAATGAATAGATCTGGCACAATGAAATTCAGGCAATTGTGATTCTGACCAAAGTGTAATGAAATGGCATTCAGTATGCATACATGATGTGAGCAATGTTTGGATCGAGGGCTTGCATCAGGTTGGATATTTCTTGGTCAAATTTGCTACTGCAAATAACTAAAATTTATTATTGGGAAATGGAAATTTAAAGAATACAATGCTGAAAAAAATAAGGAGCACTTAAAAATAATATATCAGATCTCAACAAGAAAAAAATTGTGTTTGATCTGCAGATATGGATAGGGCAATGCCTTAGGAACAAAAGGATGCCACATAATTTTCATTGAAATAAGGTTTCAGCCTATTAAGGGCTTATTATATAGACACCCCCAAACTCAAAGTGAAATAATGATGTCTCAGGCTAATCCATTTTACCTATATTTAATTTCTGTAGTCCCCATGCATGCTTGACAACGCTGTGGCATGCTCCAAAAGAGACAATGAATGGTGTCTTGTGGGATGTCCTCACAGATCTGTGAAAGGCATCCCTGAGCTTCAGCAAAGTTTAAGGAGCAACTTAGCACTGTCTAATGTGCCAAAATATAATGTCCCAGAGGGGTTAAGTCAGGTGATGGTGAGGGCCATTAATTGTACCAATTCCCTCACACTCCACGTACTGCCTGCATACTCTTGCAACACATCTGGAGGAACCTTGTCTCTTTCATGTCTATCACAGGTGCTCAGGGTGAACCTGCTCTCATCTGTGGAAGGTACATGCACCAGAGGCAGACTTGCCAGCTTTGGTGTTCTCTAGGCTGTCTCCTGAAAATGTCCTCCATGTTCTGGAAGTTGTGTTTTGGAGATACATTAAATCCCCTATCTGGCATGTCGTGGATATGCCATCCTGGAGGAGTTGGACTTCTGCCTCACACTACTACCAATATTGATAATGACTCTAGCCAAAACCAGCACTAGTGGAAAACAATCCAGAAAGATGATTCAAATGAAATGACCTCCATATACAAAACCATTCCTGTTTTGGGGGCCCTCTCATTGTTGCCCCTCTTGTATACCTGTTTTTATTCCATCAACATCAGTACAGCTGTATACTGATTAACAACACCCTCTGCTACTTCACTGACCAGATCATTATCAGAGAGCTTTAACTGACCTAATGTGATACCCAATAAAAAAAGTGTTCCTTTAATTTTTTGAGCAGTGTAAAAAGATCTTTCCTTTCTTATGGATGGGGGATATAGAGAGAAAAATGATGCAATCTGTGTAAAAAAAGTGTCAAAAAAATGTCATTGACCATTCCTTTTACAGTAATGACTAAGTCATAATTGGGTTTACCACACCCCAAAACATAAGAATCAATGTTTCATTTGTTGTTATACCATTTTTACATATCCAGCTATCTCAGCATTCTGCTAGATTTATACGCATAATTTCCTTTATCTAGGTTTACATTATGTGCAATAACTCAAAACAATTACTCCTGTCAAATGGCCATCATACATAATTGAAAACCTGATATTCCAGGCTTTCATAAAAGGTATGGTAGCCACTGCCACTTTTTGGTAACCACCAACCCCTCTGGCTCAAGGAGTATATGCTTGAAAGTTCATTCTGAATATTTTCAGATGTCATTGTAATCCACAGTGTCACTGAATTCACCTTGAACCATTTACTTGAACCTTATATACTGCTTATTCAGGGTTTCCCCAGGTTTGACCACCACAAAATTAAGACTTTTTTAAGACCCTTTTAAGACCACTTCAAAGAAAATTAAGACCTAAACGGCCCAAAATCGCAATCGGCGTGTAACTGAATTTGGATATAGTGCGATTGACTGGAACTTACAGAACTTACAGAAACACAGTGGGCTGGCCAAACATTACCTAGAGAGTTTAACATGGCAAGCCTGCAGCGGTTTAAACCACATCAATATTGATGCAATCTAGGGTAAGGTCAGGTCTTATTAATATAATGTTTGTTAGCTACTCTTTTAAAGACAGAAACAAACAAAAAGTTTGCTAACTACACCAACACTGACATCCTGGGGGTCACAGACCCCACTTTTGAATATTTTCCCCTATTTTTCTAGTCAGAAAGCTGAAGGTTTCATGAAAAAAAAAAACATCTCATATGTAGCTATAGGCCTAAATACAAAAATCCCTGCCTGACAATTCTGTTCTTTGATCATGACTGGCTACACAGTTTAACCAGCCTTTCCCCTTATTTAATTAAGGTAACCATAATAATTTTCTTTTATATAGTAATATAATCATTGCTATTTTACTCTTTTCTTGTACTTTATATACTACATATTGTATATCTGACTACTGGCATTCATACTGGCCTACAGCAAGTAGCTTAATCTGTTGACATTTTTGCTGCTGCCACTTTAAATTTAGCTTACACTTCTAAAATAACCTATATACTTGGAGGACTGATCTGAAATCCCAAATTAGCTCTAAAGCTCACATATTGTTGCAATATGACTGCACTGCAGCCCATGGCCAAATGCTACAGCAATGTTGTTTTATCTTTTGGAATTCAGTTTTGGTTGCATTTATCTATATCAACGATATAAGCATTTTTGTATTAACAGGCAAATATCTGGATTAAGCCAATTTGCTAATTTAGTTGTAGGCTACTTTCATTGAATTTGCGTGATGGCCTGTGTGGCATAATAAACCATGCAGCCACCAAACTGCAGTGTGCTCTTGGTGCGTCAAAAAAAAAAGGACGCCCGACGAAAACATGGTCAACTTTTCCAACTGAAATAACATTGACTAGCAAACACAAGCTAGCTGGTAAATATTTTACAGATTGTCGTTTAGCAACTAACATTATGACTAACTTCATTCATAATCTCAGTTTTTCATATCCCACCAAGACCGTTTACCTTCCCAATGAGGCTGATAACCTGGCGCGCTCAAGACAGAGGCAGAGAACTTTTAATAGGGGAGAATTAGCACTCCGGTGGTATCGCGCCTAGATGGCGCGCGCGAGTCAGTGAAGAATGAATTGGGTTCTATGCAGCTGCACTCTCAAATGCTGCATTTCTTTAGATACAATTTTTTCTTGAATAAATGCATTCATGCATGCGGTTCAGAGTAATTTGATTTAATTCTAAGTCCACACATAATATTTTTAGCATTTTTTGTTCATTTGTAAAATCCCTTCCAAAGTGTCTGTCACGTGACACAGCAAGTCTTTCCCTATGGCCATTCACCAGAATAGAGTAGCAGAATGCTAGTGAGTCAGGGGAACAAACAACTCAAAGATGAAAAACGTAATGGTCATATGTATTAAATATATTTCATTTTGATTGAAATCCATGTCAAAGTTGCTTAAAATAAAATGCAATCTGTGATATGTTGTCCCTAAATATGTGAAAATTATACATTTAGCCCTATACCTCATAGGTGCCCATTGATTTTCCACTCAGTTTCCACTGACTCGCGATCGCCCCCTAGCGGATTTGCAATTGGAATTGCAGGTTGAATGGCGTTAATAGGAGTGCCATGGCTCGCCGTAAACGGGCTCTGACACAGGGAAGGAGGGGGCTGCTGCTGCCGCTGTGTTTTCACTCGATACAATGACGCGAATGCTAGGCGCTCACTGGTAGCGCTGAAGCCTGTTTAAAAATGACTGTCGGCACAAAGTTTGCAAATTCTATGAGGCTGCATTCCGGTTAACTATGAAAGTTGTACATTTATGATATTTAAGACTTTCATTTTGAAAATTAAGACTTTGCAACGGAATTTAAGACTTTTTAAGGCCTTAATTTTGGAACATTTTATTTAAGACTTTTTTAAGACTTTTAAGACCCCGCGGCTACCCTGTTATTATTGTCTCACTGCATTTCTTGACCATAAAAACATATGGGTAGACATCACGATTTCTTTATTACCATGTCTGGTCCTCGAGTTATGAAGAAAAATGTATTAATTCCATTATGGCGGAAAGCTGAGATGGTAACCATGGCAACCCAAAGGCATTTACAATATCATGTTTGGTGTCATTGAAATCCTTGACCATGAAAACATAGGGGTAGCCATCATCATTTCTGCATTTCCTTGTTCGGTTCAAGAGATATGCTTAAAAGTACTGTTTTCGGTAATGGTGGAAAGAAAAATGGCCGCCACGGCCGCCACGAGTTATTTTTGCGATGGCTCCATTTCTGAAATTGTTCAGGGCACCAAACTGTACAAGTATACCAAATTTCACGCTTTTATGAAAAAGTGAACACTTCACCTATTTTTTGTCACATATCATCTGGACTATATCTGAAATTGAACATAATACATGCCATGAAAGTGGAACCATATCCATCAGGATTAATCTGAGTTATTTTTTTTAATCTGAGTTCATTTTTTTGGATTAAAGGGCATATGGCAGGTTAACATTTACTTTTGATATGGTGTAAAGAGATTCACAATGACCTGAATTTCATTAAAATGAAAATTTTAAATAATATTTACAGCCATTTTGTAACTGACTTTATGAACATTCCAGAATAGAACCCTAGGTCACGCAGGGGAGACGGTGAAAATTTCTGGTAGAGAGTAATTGATTACAACAGGATCTTTGAGACATGCTTTGGGCAAAAAACATAGCCAAAACTCATGTGCATTCCTATGAATTGAAATTACGAACTTTTCTGGCATCTAACAGAGGAGGATTTGGATAAATAACTCCATCAGCGAATTATTCATTTATTGTTCAATCAGTTAAGTGGGCAGTGGGCAGTCTTGGACTCGCTGAGCTAACATAATATATAGGCTAATTGTTAGGCTATTGGTTTGCCATCACTTCAGAATATAAATTGAACAAGTTTTTAACAGAATTATGTCTGTGTTAAGACGTAGCCTAGAGGACGTAATCTTCCCAAATCTACCACTTAGTCTGTCTACCGCTCCATCGGCCTAGCCTAGCATACAGGCTATGAGCTGTCTAATCACTCACAAGCACCGTGACCGAATGACGGGACCAGATAGGCTATGGTCGCTTTGATGACTTTCAGCAAGTGTATAGATTTGCCATAACGCTTTAGTTGTTATCATTTTCGTCCCCGTTCGCATTTGCGGTCTTATCGTCATATCTTTAACTTCTTGCAATAAAATTCAGGCTGGTTATTGCAGCTATGAAATTGGAAGTTGGCTTTGATGTTCACTGGTTAGCACGATGAAATTGGAAGTTGGCTATGATATTAGCTGGCTAGTTGTTTGATGGGCATGGATGGACATAGATACAGGCATCGTGTATGTTTTGCCGATTAATTTATGAGTTAGTTGACGTGCTTTTCTGAACCTGTTGCCTACTTCGTGCAAAATATGATTTCTATAGCCTACTAGTACCTGAGATCGTTGTCAGACTAATACAACAGTCCGCATCTAGGCAGTGATCTTTGAAAAGACTTGTCAGCAAGTGCGTACATTTTCCATATTGCTTTCAGCAGTTTTCATGTTCTTTCCCCTTCACACTACATTAGCTGTCTCATGCATGCATCAAACTTAGGCTATTGCAGATGTTGCAAGCTACTATGTTTTACGAAGTAGCCCATGTTTAGATTATATTGCATGAAGACACGGTGTATTTTCTGTTGATTCATTTATGATTTGCCGTATAGCTCTTTTTAAAGCCAGTAACCGGCGGATACTTGTCCAAAACAGATATTACTTCGTCTTAGTCATGGGAACCGATTTGACCCACGAGTCTGTCTGTGATCATGTTATAGCAATCTGGCCTATTATTAAGTTGCAAAAACGATGCAAACATACTTTGGTAATGTTTTGTACATTTAAAAATTACTGTAATGTAACTGTAGGTGAAATAGTTACGCCTGATACACCATGCAAAAGTAAGTAGAGGCAGCCACGACTCCCCTACGTGACGTAGCACCACCTTTAGAATGTTCATGAATACTGCATAAAAATGGCTATTAAAACCGTTTTTTCCCCCACTCGCATTCATAAAAATTATAAAATGATACACAAATGTTTCTACGTACATTACAGAACAATATAATGTCTAAATTCACTGAAAATGTAACCTGCCATACACACTTTAATCACGTGATTAAAGAGTTAATTTTGCCAGCACTAGTATTTTTACTCTTACAGAAAGTCAGCCACTATCAGTGTTCAATGAAACAATCGCTCTCCAATGGCCAGCAGAGGAGCAGGCAGGCAACAGGCTAATCGGTGTCCAATGCAGCAGTCACTTCAACGGCGAGCATGGGACCAGACTGGCAACAGGTCAGTGGGGGTGCAGTGCAGCAGATTCTCTAGGACCAACAGGGGGTAAACAGATGTCGGGCTAGACAATATTCAGTATCTCAGATGGCCAGCAGAGGACCAGAGAGGTAACAGGTTAGTCAGTGTTCCATTTAGCAGCTGTTCTATGACCAACAGGGAGCAGGCGGATGTCAGGCTAGTCTTAATGTGCAGTATGTCAGATGGCCAGCAGGTGACCGGACAGGCGACAGGTTACGCTGGTTTTTCATGCAAGCGGAGCGGAGCCGCTGGCCCCGCTTCTAGTAGGCGTGTGGATTTGTGGGAATGGTGTAATTGACTGAACTAGTAGGCTAACTGGCTATCGAGGTACTTACCTTAATATTACAACACTGATCTCTTGAAATGAAACTCACGATGAAATGTTTACCATTCCAGCAACAGAATAACTTACAGTTATTCTGTTTTTGACAAGTTACGATCAAACAGCTCCACGGTCATCAAATTTTACAACTGTGAGAAGTTTGATGAAAAAAGTAGAAAAATCACCGCTCATCTGTTGAGGTGCTGGATTAACAAGTAATTCAATGAAAAATAAAGAAAAATCCGCACACTCAAGTCTTTGAAAATAATTTTTTTACTCTATATGCTGCAAGCTTTCGGTCAGAAGACCTTCTTCAGTAGAGTAAAATACATTCGAAGAAGGTCTTCTGACCGAAAGCTTGCAGCATATGGAGTAAAAAAACTTATTTGCAAAGACTTGAGTGTGCTGATTTTTCTTTATTTTACAACAGTGAGAAGTAAAAACAAGCAATCTGATTGGCAACCACCTGCGATGCCGCTCCTTCATTGGCATAATATTGAACACTGATCAACTTTTGCAGCTGGCACCGCTCATCTCGCTGTGTTTGACCGTTACTAATTGGAATGCATTGAACACAGAGCACCGCTCCGCTTGCATGTAAAAGCAGCGTTAGTCGGTGTGCGGTGCAGCAGTCGCTCTCAGTAGCCAGCAGAGGACCAGACAGGCCACAGAAGTCAGTGTTCGGTGCAGCGGTCACTCCCAAACAGCCAGCAGGGGTCTAGACAGGCAACAGTCAGTTTAGTGAAGCAGTCACTCTGAAACGGTCAGCAAGAGACCAAGCAGATAGCAGCTGGTCAGTGTGTAGTAAAGGAGTTGCAACAGGGTTCTAGGGACCAACAGATTCTTCAATTTTCAGCGAAGCAGTACCCCAATTGGTCAACAAGGGAACTAGGTAGGACACTGTAGGCAGTGTTCAGTGAAGCAGTCACTGTCAAACAGACAGCCAGTTTCTCAACTTGCTCAATAAAGTTACTGAAGACACTGAATTAATGTTGCGGACACGAGTTGCACATACAGGTACAACGCTCTACTACGTGGTGCTGTTCGTTTATCTTCACACACAGTAAGCCAGTGTTTCTCAAACTGTGGGGCGGGCCCTACTAGTGGGGCGCAGAGACATGACAGGTTGGGCGCGAGACATCTCTTTGCGATCGACCAAAAGTCGCACCATGCCCCCTGAATTCACAGCTATTTGTCAGATATGTGCATATGACTGTGAATTGAGCTTTCCAATGGTGTTATTTGTGAGTTGCTGTGATGAGGAGTTTGAGAGAAATTTGACTTTGAATTAGTAACATGAAAATTCTAACATTGACAAAAATCCTATACTCGCAAAGTATTTCTCATGGAGATTGTATTGTGCGCAAATTGAGCCTTCCAGGTGGGGCGTGAAAATTGAGCAAATTGAGCCTTCCAGGTGGGGCGTGAAAATTCTCTGCCTTCCAAAGTGGGGAATGACAGAAAAAGTTTGAGAACCACTGCAGTAAGCGGATCACTAAACCTGCTTTCCAAGATCATGTACTGGACTTCGCCTTGAAAGGCTGGGAAGTTGTAACTGGACTACTCGCCAGGAGAGGAGGCTGAACAGGAGGCCAGCAAGAGGCTACACAATACACAGACGAAAGAGAAGGCAATTAACTTGCTACGCCGTGATGTGATTCCAAACAGTGTAGTCTAAGTGGTAGGCAGAGAGGGAAAAAATCACTTATCTCAATGGGGGACATTCTTCTCTTTCCTGAGGTCAAGGGTGTTAGGAACGTAGGCTACTACAGCTCGATCCAGGTAGAACACGGCGTCAACACTCCCTGTAGATTTTTTTATGGACAGTGAGACCAGGGGTTATATAACGCCGCTGAAGGACCTACCCTGCAGTCATCATCCTCCGAAGCCCATCAGTAAACAAGGGCGCCGAGCGGTTGAAATTGACTGCCCTGGATTCAACAGGGACATGGTGGTCCGGAAGGCTCTTGAGATGGCTGTTGTAATATACCACTGCTTTGTCGGGTGGGTCTTTAGTATTTTTTGCCCTCAATGGTGCCTTCCAGACAGCGCTGTCTTCAAGGCACTGCTCCCCTCAGTTTAGGGTTAGGATGAGGGTTGAGGGGGTTTAGCGTTAGGAATAGGGTAAAGCTAGTGCCTTTTAGCCTGTGCTGCCTGGTAGGTGCCGTTGGGGGCAAAAAAACACCATTGAGCTGTCGGGTGATGAGAAACATGTGGAAAGTTGCTTGAGATTGAAGCAGTCCTGAAATTCGGCAGCAAAACGGCAGGAGGGAGTGTCAACGTGAATGTTTACATTGCCCAGTATGATAAAGTCTGCAGAACGTTGCTAGGAGATTTGACATTTCAGGGATGAAGAGGAGTTTGGTTTTGGTGGGCGGTAGATGAGGAGGAACAGGATGGTAGACAGGGGCTTAGACATGAAAGTATTGTAAGGCATTCGAAAAAGAGTATTTGGGTAGTGGCTGCAGAGATAGCCAGTCCCCCAGGATTTCGCGGGGCTTTTTTTGTGATTGTTGCGATCAAAAATGCTTGATTTCGCGGCAGCTTTTCTGAAAAGTTGCGGCAGAAGTTGCGCTGATTTTAGGCATTTTATTGTGAGAAAATTGCGGGGGCCAGGGAAAGTTGCGGGTTTTTTTTTTTTGTTTGTTTTTTTACTGTAATGTGTTTGATGATGGTAGGTGGTTATAGCTAGGCAGTGAACAATGCCATATTGCAACTAGGTTTTCTTTTATCTTGAGGTTGTTTACCATCTACAACTGCAGAATGCACATCATGGATGGCTGATGGCAATTATGGTTTTAGTTATCAACCCTTTATATGACTACATGCCATCCAAGTTCATCTGTAAACCAGAGCAAAATATTATATTAAAAATATATCTGAAATAGTGATGAAAGTGCTGCTTTAAAGCAAAGAAGGAGGGAGTGGTTGTTGCATGTCATCATCTTCCTCTTCATCATATTCATCACCATAACCTTAATCATATTGGGCTTGATTGATTGCACTGAGTAGACTGTATTAAGCATTAGTAAAACTGTGGTATACCTAATGTGAAGCCATTGCCAGGGAGCTAGCACTCTTTATATATTTAGAAGCTACAAGTGAAGTAGTTCCACAGCAAGAAGCCATGAGCTGTACTGTTTGTTATACAAGAAATAACTTTTGGCAATTACTTGGCTGAAAGAAAAAATCAGCTTAATTTTAATGCAAAAAATATAAAAGCCATCTAATAAGCTTTGTACTTCACACAAGCCAAAACAGGATTTGATATCTTAAAACATGGAAAAGATGCAGGCTAACTTACACAAACTGAAATATTTTTGCTGTTCTGAATTCTGATAGCCGTAAAAAATGGGAATCAACTTAATGTGCGTTTAGTGTCCTGTGACAAAGGGGGCTCGGTGAAAATTTTGTCGAATTCTTCGTGGAGATAGTTCTAGTGTAGCCTACATTAGCAATAACTCTCAACTCCGCTTTTATTCGTCATTTAGATAACTTGTGATTTTGGAATGCACACGCGGGCGGGGATTGGTTGAAGTTGCAAACCGCAACATCGCGAAATCCTGGAGGGTCTGGACTCCGCTTCCCGACGGATGCTAGCTAACCACCGTTGTCCGACGCAGTTACTAACGATAAAGATGGCAAACAACGACCAATTCTCAATGCGCTTGAAGTTCTGTCGTAACATGTTAGTCCTGACGACATTGGTTACAACTTACATTGACTACATCGTTCCCAGATGTTTCGGCAGCGTTCGGGGAGAATTCGGAAGCACTCGTTGCAAAAAGCATGTCAAAATAGCATGGCTAAAGTTCTAGCATCACTAAGCTCATAAAATCGCTAGTGTTGATAAATAAACTACACAATGATAAACTTAGTGGTAGTGGTAGATAATATTCCCCGACATGACAGTGTTTCAATTTGTATGGGCTATTTGATGATAACCACGTTATTTAATGAGTCTTCATACAAAACAAAAAAAAAAGTTAAAAATGTACTTCTTGTGATAGTCAAGTAGGCTACGAGTTGTGCCTCATTCTTGTTATTAAGCACGGTGGCGATGAGAGTTAAGCCCAAGCACACCTATGGCAGCAGACTGGTGTTTTGTCAAATCTCCGGTTCGAATCCAGGCGGGAACAAAGTCGTCTTTTTATATATATATATATATATATATATATATATATATATATATATATATGGGCAATTCCAGCGTTATTGACGTGACATTTTCATGCATTATTGATGAACAAATTGCCACATAACCTCCGCAAAACTAGCAGTATTTCACAATTTTGTTCATATTCTTATGCAAACTCCATGGCTGAATATAGACAAACACAAAAAATTTATATCATGATTTACATTATAAGAATATGAGCCATTCAATTTGCGTTATGGACGTGACGAAAAACGGACAAACTTTTGAGAGAGCGTAGTTTTTGCTGTGAAGTGTGTGAAATTTTTAGAGAAATGTAAATATTACTGCATTCATACCAATCAGGACACCTTAGTAAAGACAGAGAAAGACTTAATTTCAAATGTAAATGTAAAAAAAGTTGGTTTTCATTGGAAGAAATGGCGTTATGGATGTGACGTTATGGATGTGACATCTGGAAAAACCCTCCAAAACGATACAAAACAATTGTGAACGGTGGATTTTAACCTGTAACGACAGAAATAGTAATACAACAATAAAAAATAACTGATAGCATTGCAGCTTTGTGTGTGTTATCACCCACTTATGCCCATTATAAGCCCCTCCATAGACTTACATTATAGCTGAATAGGGTAAAAATTTTAACAAACAGATATCCTTTCGAAACTTGCTCAGTTGAATATTTACATTGAGACGATACTTTTTTGTATTGGAAGTTTTCTGAAAGAATTTATATGTCCATGTAGGAGAGACTTAAATTTTTAAGGTGAGGTTTACTTTTTCGTGGAATTGCCCATATATATATATATATATATATATATATATATATTTGACATGCTGTAGCCTACCCGTGATGGTTGGTGACGTGTTGTAAGTTATCTTTGTTTGTTCTTTGAAACTTCTATGGATAACTGGAGCATTTGTGTTTCAAACAGTTGCATCTTACCACATGGTGAAGTTGAAGTGGGAATTGGTTAATCCTGTAGGTGGGGGTAATGCATCAAATGATGCTAAATTTGACAGTTTTAAGACCCAAACAGACGAGGAAGAGGCTTAACGACAGCTATACACCTGTCGCTGCAACTACAGTCCCACATCCGATGGTAAGGTCATCTGACGCCGTTGGGGAACGATTCTAAACACTAACGACAGTGAAACTACTGTGGTTGTAACGACTAAGTTCCAGCGACTGTAGTTGTAAAGACTGTAGTCTTAGCGACAGCTTTGGGTAACACAAATGCCGGACAACCGTCGTTCCAACCACGGAAGTTGCTACGTTAGTTTGCAACGACGCTGTTGGGAAACTGACTCCTGGATAGCTCCAGATGGCAGTGATGGATGACTGCCAGGCTGCCACCATGACCTATACTGTGGGCTTTCTGGATGTACCCATTTCCAGGGGGACAACTCTCATTCAAAGAAAAAAAGGTATCTGGTTGGTGCCAGGTCTGTAATGCACATAAAAACAGGGCCTTTATCCATCATGTGGTCGTGAATGAGGCAGAATTTGTTTGTGAGTGATAGGGCATTTAACAGCTAAATTTTGCTGGTGGGACATGAGCGAGCGACTGCTCGTGTAGCTGACCAGAGTGTACAAATTGGTATCGATCAGTGAGGTAAGATTTGAACCAGGCTAATGCTGAATTTCTGATGCCTATCGTATGTTCGAGTCTGTGTAGTAGGATATCGTGGTCAATGGTGTCAAAAGCAACACTAAGATCAAGTAAAATAAGTGTGGATATATTTCCATTATCCATTGAAAGATGGAGGTCATTGAAGACTTTAACTAAGGCTGTTTCAGTGCTGTGATTAGCTCTAAAACCTGATTGGAAGACTTCCTGGATTTTGTTATCATCCAGGAAGCTACAAATTAGTTTGAAAACAATTTTTTCTAGTATTTTGGATATAAAAGGAAGGTTGGATACTAGGTCTGTAATTAGCCAGAACATCAGGGTCAAGGTTAGGTTTTTTAATCAATGGCTTAATGACTGATGTCTTGAAAGTAGTTGGTACATGTCCTGCTAGAAGTGAGCTATTGATAATTTCAAGTAATGTCTCAGCTAGTGGTGTAAAGGCTGCCTTGAGGAGGTGAGTGGGAATAGGATCAAGTAGACATGTTGACGTCTTGGCTTTAGTAATAAGAGAAGAAATGTCTAATATATCAGTGGGAACAAAGGAGTCAAGGTATGCTATGGGTTGGCTACAGCTACAGGTAGTTAGCAGAGAGGATGGAGTCATGTTGCTAATTTTAAGTCGTATGGAATCAATTTTGTCATTGAAAAAAAAATAAGGCACAAGGAATATTGCAGCATGGTCTGACTTGCCCAATGATGGTAGAGAATGAGCACAAATAAACATCACACTTTGACTACAATTTGATGTGCAGCTTTACAGAAGCAAAATGCAATAGGTTGGATTTTCATTCTTTTGGGGCTCTTCTTACTGCAATGAAAAGACTGCATGATGTGCTAAATTCCAGGGTCCCGTAGGCCAGGGATAGTCTATCTGTCACTTATTACAATCCCTTCTTCGATTTACAACTGTGGGGTCAACCTATGTTCTGTTGTGTGACATTAGTCATGTGTAATACTGGCATAAATAATAGCCTTTTTTCCGTAATGCAGTAAGTAGGTTATAGGTTAGTAGCCTGCTAGGTTACCCGAGTATGGCCAGTTTTGGCTACCCCTTGCCCCCCAAGAGGTAGCGAAAACCCCAGTGCACATAGGCTGCCATTAAGATGACATACAACAATCGAAAATTCTCTGAACAGAAGCGTTTGTCAAAATGTCAATCTTAAAGGAGAGATGAAGCAATACAGTAAAGGCATGTACAATGCACCAGTCAATTATTATGTAAGGGATAACGGCCGACGAGGTGTCCAGTTATTCATTTATAATTGTCGAGGCGGAATCTAGAACTCCGGCGACGCGCGCAGCGCGAAGACGGAGTTATTCCGCTAAGAATATTGAAGTATGCATTATTCATTGAAGTATGCATTATTCTTAGAATTTTAGCCAGTCCGCCGCCTTTTTATTTCAGAACTTTACACAACCATTCTGACGTAGGCAGTATGAGAGAGAAGAGAGCGCACTGCCTACTGCTCCTGTCCTGCGTCTGTGCTACTGTAACCACATCGGTTATCTGATAGCCAACATGAAAACACCGGAGAGGTTGTGAGCGCACTCTACGGACCACCAGCGGTATCTTAAACTGCATTTTTTTTACTCCAGCAATTAGTACAAATACGCATCGCCAAATACAACAATTTAGCAAGAGAGATTTGACCAAAGATCCTCTCAGCAGCGGGCCCGGACCGCTCTCCCCCTGCTCCGTTCCTTCTTTTGACCGAAGATACTGACTGCACTCATTCAAGTCGGATAACGTTATTCTCCATAGTATTTTGTCTAATGCACAAAATTATGTAGGCTGCTACCGCAAAAGCCATGCTGCCACCACAACACTGAGACAACGTTATGTCCGCACAAACAGACACCAGCCAACCAGACAAGTTGCAGCTTGAATCCAAGAAAAAAGCAAGCTAACGTAGAGCTTGTTTCTACAGCACTAGCCGGCTGTAGCATAAAACAAGTACTAACTTAGACACTTGCTGTAATCGATAATAAAATGAAATACTCACGTAGATGCAGATGTTAACTCTAAATCATTTGCAAGCAACTAACTTTAGCGGGCTAGGCGATTGTGTAATCCAAGAAAGTCTGAGAAAGAAAATCCAAGATCATTATGGCAACTGTCAGAGTCTGCTTGATATGTCGGCCTGGATATACGCACACCTCGATAAAGGCAGGCAGCTGACGATGCCTTGACGATTATGATGGATTAACATTATCAATGGCATGAGAGAACCTTCCTCCAGCAGCCTTGGTCGTGATAATGACCGTGAGTGTTGTAGCCTACTTTTCTCTGTGTCCACTAAATACAAAGCGCAACCGTAAATTTGGTCAGATCAAGTTTGAGTGATTAGCATCTTTATTGCTAATGTGTGTGTTAACCTATTTTGATAAGATAGTTTAGGCTACTATTGGTGCATTGAACGAGTGAACTTGTTCCACCATACACACCCAGCCTTTCAATCAAAAACGATTCGTCCGTGGTGTAAGTTAGGTGAAGCAAATGTCCCCAGGGCCGCTGCTAAGGTTTTGGAGGCCCTAAGCTTAACTGGTCAGAGAGCCCCCCCCCCCCCCCCCCCAAAAAAAAAAAAAAAAAAACAAAAGCAAAGACTTCGAAGTTCCACTCAAACCTGCACTGCGGATATCTTGAACTTTGTTGACTAAGGCACGATATCTACAAACTACAGTGACAATTGTCAACTACTTGCAAACATGCCACATTCATTTTAAAATCCAGATTGTTTCATATTGCAACCAACCGAGCCTAAATTGAGCAACATCATTGAACGTTAAGTTAGCAAAACAATTAACGTTAGCCTAAACGGACTTACCGGCCAGGGATGCACGGGCGTCTTCTTTTTGCTTCTTTTTCTTTCGCTTTTCAGCACCAGATTCATGCTGTCTCTTCATTATTAGATGTCAACGATGTTGACACATTTACTGAACATTTGCACAGCAGAATCTTGCAATTTGCAGTTTTCTAACGTTGCTGCTTGCTGCTTCAATCAAAGCCGACACAACAAACTCAAAGACGCAATTTGGGATGTACCATTTCAGGGAATAGGGGTGGGTAGGACTATCTTTGTATATTAGGCAAAACTGTTAATTTGCTTGAATTGTATGATGAGTTACGCAATTTTTAACAAAAAATGATGGGCCTATTCATTACTAATTCATATATTTTTGCAATGTAACTATTATCATGACATTTTTTAGTAAAGCTCAAAATTGGAGGCCCCCCGAGGCCCTGCCAAGTGGTTGAGGCCCTACGCACCTTGCGTACTCTGCGTATGGGGAACGGCGGCCCTGAATGTCCCTCTGGTAAACGGATTTCTGCGCCTTGCACTAGAGAGCAAGCGGGTGACTGCCTCCCACATTAGCTACTGGTATTAAAAACTGGTGAAGCATCTGACTTTAGACGATTTGTGATCTATAAATTTACATCTACAGTACAGACCAAAAGTTTGGACACACTTTCCCATTAAATTATTTACTTTATTTTCATGACTGTTGCCTTCAGGGACAATCTACAAAATAAACAAACTTATAAATGAACACGTGGCATTATGTAGTTAATAAAAAAAAGTGTGAGATAACTGAAAACATGTTTTATAGTATTCTTGTTTCATCGAAGTATACTTTTTTGTTTTGATAACTGCTTTGTCCTCCTTTTATTTTTTGGATGAGCTTCAAGAGGTAGTCACCTGAAATGGTTTTCCAACTGTCTTGAAGAGTTATTCATTCCCAGAGATGCTAAGAACTTGTCGGCTCTTTTGCCTTCACTCTGCAGTCCAGCTCACCCCAAACCATCTTGATCGGGTTCAGGTCCAAAAGTTTGTCATAATCTCACACTTTTTTTGTTAAGCACATAATTTCATATGTGTTCATTCATAATTTTGATGCCTTTAGTGAGAATCTACAATATAAATTGTCCTGGAAATAAATGAATCGCATTGAATGAGGGGGTGTGTCCAAACTTTTGGTCTGTACTGTATATAATCTATAAAAATATATAATTTATATAAAAAAACTTCCCTCCTCAACGACGAATTGGTGGCCGTATGTCTATAGGTCCCAGATGGAGGTTTCAGAGCTAATGTTAACCTAATGTAGGCCTAGCAGTTTCAAACAGGAACTGCATGAAAATTAACTAGAAAAACTGCCATCTTTTACATATCATTACTTGTTTGAGTAGCCGCAAACAATCTAAAATTATCCCTTCTTTGTCTTGAAACATTCATCCATATATTTCACAATTAGCGATAAACCTAATGCTGTGCTAGCATTAAGCTAATCATAGGCTGAGATAGAACATCCACAACAACCATTCTGGCTACGTAGCATTCGAGTGTTTACAACATGGCTGCACCCTAGTGGCGAAAGTGTGAATTAGTATAGCATTTTCTTGGAGTACTACTTTAATTGAAGGTTTAATTAAAATACATATAGGCTAGCTCACAGAATAAAGAGGAATGAAAAAATGCACAAAGTATTGACTGCTTCATCTCCCCTTTAACCATCACATTTCATCGTAAGATATTGAAAACAAGGCTTAACATAATTTTGAGCCAACCCATACTTTAACTAGAAACACTTGAGACTGAAATAGACTCATTAACTGCCAGAAAAATTACACTGTAATTTCTTCATCTCACTTAAATTTGAATCATATCATGAATCACATTGAATCACTTATATTTGATGGGCATGCATGCAAAGATGGTCTCGCCTCAACTCTATTAAATAAATGATCTAATAGAGCTGGTGGTGGTATTACAAGGTCTTGGTGGCAATTTATAATAACTCCTCCTTAGTAGACATTTATTACATTTATTAAGCATTGATTAAGTCGTAGTTACCAGTTTGCTAATCATTTGTTCATCATCAATCATCTCAAATGTCCTGTGCATGCCAGGACCAACTTTATAATGATTGCTATTAGGCAAATGCATTTTTATTATTATAAGCAGCCCAAAGTTGGAGAAATTTAGATTTTTTAGGAAAATCATTTAAAAAGTTTCATAACACGTGTTAATATATCAATCATCAAGACTAATTTCAGAAATTGTGTCACATTCAAAAGAATCTGTTAGTGTCTAAGCGGAAAAAAGGCAAGTCTTTTAAGGGATAAAGGGTTCACTGGGACTCAGTCCTTATGGATGTTGTAAATCTCTGCAATGTTTAAAGGAACATTCTTTGAGCTTCTGTTGCATAGAGGAGCAACACTGACGTCCAGTCTGTTGTTTACATACAGTTGAAACTTACAGGACCTGCACCTCAGAAAAAAGCTAAAGGAAGGAATGAAAAACACTTTGGTTGTTTATGATAATATGTTTATGGTGCAGCAAAGCTCCACTACTAACAAGCCACAACAATAAGCACCATCAAATATGACTTCCAGGAACAAATAAATACAAAGATAACAATGTGGCTATTCAATCAAATGTCAGCATTATACATTACAACACCTAATAACGGATATTGTTTATATATTGTGTAGCCTACTATGGCCTGAGTAAATTGAGTTACAATTGTTTTGTCTTATACTGTGAAACACATTCCAACAGCAACAAATACCAGTAATATTTTTAAGTAAGTATCATGATAAACAAACATGATATGAGTTGTTTGCTTAGAGCTGCACAGAGAAGGAATGTAGGCCTAGAGCAAGTCCTTAAAATGGTTGTCACATTCAAAGTTTTTTTTTTTTTTTTTTAAGAAAATAATGATCAGTTTTGTGCTGTGTACTGTCTGCTTTGTCAATAAGTCATGCTTAAAAGTCATGCATAAGCTAAATTATTGACGTACTGGTTTATATGGACTTATAAAGCCACACCAATATTGACCTTAGATGGCAATAGATAAAATATTCTTGGTTTCCTATATACAAACCATGAGCATTGAAAATAACAAGTAGTGCCACTTAGCTGCATAAAATAAACAGAGATAAGAATTCATCTATCAATTTTTTACAAAACATTCAGTGTCCCTGATCGGGGTCGGGGTGTTCCATCTGGCAAAGGAAGTCACAAGGCAGTCATACATACACTGCTTGTAGTTCTCTTAATGTCTCTCGCTCACTTTCCACTTACTTCCTACATCCCACTGCAATCAGACTACACCTCCCTGCTGGCAGGCAGCCTCGGCAGTCGCCGATACTCTCCCCGAGGCAGACAGCAGAGTCACCTTGGAACGAGAAGATGAGCGTGATTCCTGGCTGGAGGTCATAGCTTGCTTATACTCCCTGCAGAACAGCACCTGCTGGGCCTTCTCTCGGAATTCCTCGGACACAAAGTAGAAGACGAAGGGGTCCAAGCAGCTGTTGAAGGTGCTGAGTGCCAGTGTCAGCATATAGGGCATGTAAAGGTTGTTGCCCTTCTCGCCATCCTTCGGCAGGGAAGAGTAGTGAGTGAACAACAGCACATTACTGGGCAACAGACAGATGAGGAACACAGCCACCACCAGTGCCGTGACACGCACAGCGTGGCCATAACGGCGTCCGGACGTGGCCAGTACATATAGGATGGATCCATAGCAGAAGAGAACCACCAGCAGTGGGATCACAAAGCAGAAGGCAAACAGGGTGGCAAAGTAAGGCACGAAGAATTGAGTCTGGATTTTGGCAGGCAGTGCATCGTGGCATGTGGTAATATTTAGACTGTCAATTAGGTAGGTCTGCTTCGTAGCCAGTAGAGGCGCCATGGCAATCAGGACCACCACCCAGGCTGCCATGCTCATGTAGACAGAGTTTCGGTAGCTGCGCATCATTCGCCCAGCGATGGGATGCACCAGCGCCAGGTAGCGGTCGAAGGCAATCAGGGCCAGGTAGATCACCGAGCCGTACATGTTTCCATAGAACAGCGCCATCACCAGGCGGCACAGGGGCTCGCCCAGCGTCCAGTGGTTGTCATTGAAGTGGTAGGCAATCCGGAAGGGCAGCACCAGCAGCAGCAGCAGGTCGCAGGTGGTCAGGTTGATGAGCAGGGTGGTGGACGGTTGGCGCTTGGTGCGGAAGAGCAGCACCCCGAGGGCCAGCAGGTTGGACGGGAGGCCCACCAGGAAGGCCAGGAGGTAGAGAAGGGGCAGCAGCACGGTCGTCACGTTAGACTGGATCTGTCTCTCGTGGTCCCCAGAAAGCAAGGTCTGATTGTGATCATCTTTGGTTATAATTAAGCCGCGTCCAACTGGTGATGGAAACAGAATCATACAGAAAGTCAGGTCATCATTGAAATCTATAGGGGCAATAAAAATAAATCATACTAAACAGAGATGGACCATGTGTACATTAGAGACATTGCAGCTATTTCTCCAGACTAAGGTCAAGTTACACGGTAACCCCACTACTGCATATTTGAATAAAGAGGATGAGGCCTCCATTGCACTGTGTAGAAAAGGGTAAAGTGTGTTGCAGCTCAGATTTTTCTTGTCAAATAGCAGTTACTATATAGTGTTACTGCAGGTTCTAGCACATCTGTCTTTACTGCATAATAAATTTGAATTCAACTGGAAGAATCATTGTTGTTTCTCAGTATTCTTTGTAGAAGATGGTATTGTCCACAATGTATTTCTGTTTCATCCTCCTCGCCACCACCAACTTCAGGGGTTTCAGTGCAGTCCCCAGCACAGAGCCATGCAGCCTTCCTAATCAGTTTACTCATAATCTTCTCAAAACAATAAGATATATATTGTCTTTGCCCTATTGTTAATTAAAACAGCATGCAGCTGGCATACTAAATACAATAAAAGCATTTTGGCTCTTTCTTGGAGGCCATTTTAGTTTCCCCACCCCCCCCGAATTGTTTTCTGTCACTTCCTTTTACAACACTAATTACGAAACAAACTCTCCTCAGATGGCACACTCACACAAACACAAACACACACACACACACACACAAACACACACACACACACACACACACACACACACACACAAAACCTTACAGGTAACAAGAGATGAAATCTATAAAATAAGCATGATGATAATCCTCTGGTCAATCATTTAAAATGAAGTGGTGAGAAAGGAAGGCTAACGCAACAAAGGGAGGCTACTAGTTAAGCTCAGTTTGTCCAGCCCTCGCTACTTATGCATCTCATGCATCCTTCATGGAAAAGGCTGCAATCTCATTAGAGTGGGTGATTCTTTCCTGTAATCTAACAAATGCAGTCATTGGGGGCACTGATGTAATGGAGTAGGCCTGAAATGGGTGTATCTGGCTTGCTTGATGAAGTAAAATGTTTACACTTCATTGCAGAACACATAACAATATTAGAAATATCATAACTGTATTGCAGTGATCTTATTACAGTGTTAACCTACTGTGCTTCAGGAAGTGCAATGTGGCAAATGGACAGATTTTCTACACTGCACTGTAATAGCCTGCAAAGAATATTTATATAAAATTCATGAAATTTGCATTCATTACAACACAAATTGGGAACTATCGACTGAAGATGTTACGCACTTACAAATTCTTGTCCTTGAGTAACATACAATGACTGTTGGCAAAATATTAAAAGGCAATTGAAAGATTGGAATTTGAGCATTTGCTAGTTCTGGTACTTCCTCTCACATAGTGTCCCATTGAGTACAGATGACTATGACATATGGAGCCATAGATCTTTTCCCTCTGCCAACATCATACAAACATGGCCAAACAAGGCATTAGACACAGACCACCACCACCACAGAGTTCAAGGCTACACTGCGCAATTAATTCTTAATTTATGTGTTTTCATTTAAAGCAGGCACCTAAAGTCTGTTGTCTGAGAAACTAAAGTCTGTTGTCTGAGAAACTTTCCACCAAGGACAGCATTGCCAACACATACTATTTTCATTTCTTGAAAACACATTTCAGAGTGACAGCCAGAAAACCATTCCTGCCCACTGTTGATTTACTACAGTTTGTAAACAGTATAAATCCAAACAATGAATTTCTATAAATCCAAACATTGAAAAGTATACAGTCAACAGTATTAGGCTAAATCCAAACAATGTACTTGTGTACACTAAGTGTACAGAATAAATTGTTTTCTGATTTGTCCAATGTAAACAAACATATAGCGGGAGAAACATCACTGAGGGTTCTGTTAATGAGGATCTGGTTTCACATTGTCACATTGTCACAAGACATTATTACACAGTAGATAGATGGGGATTACAAATGATGAGCAAAGAAAAACAGTTTCTGCATGGACAACAAAAAACTATGAAAAACTTACACGATGATGAAGAACTGATCTGAAGCACACAGATGAAGAGCAGAAAGACCAGTGTGTGAAGTGAGGAACTCTGAGCCATAATCGCTCCTTCTCTGAGCTTACACACCACAAAGACAGGAGGCAAAGACACACAAGTTAGTCACTTTTTGACAGAGAAAAAGCCCTGTTCACCGAGTTTCTTCACTGTTGCCTGGTGTCCAGTCTTTGGAACTGGTGGCCGCACGCCCAGAGGCTCTTCGCTCCTCAGATTTGTCACACAGAAGCCTGCACAGGTATGTACAGTATTGGCTGGGATTGAAAATCAACAATCTGCTTCAAGCGGTCCTTGCCACTCTTTCTGCTTCCCTCAGAATGTACACATCTGCTATACTCTTAGGAGAAGTCTGTTTGCTCTGTCACTTCTTGGCTCCCTTATCTTCCAACGTTGTGCTTATTTTTCTCCTTGTGGCTGTTCCACAGTGTGCTGAGTTTGTTTTGTGTCTTGTAAAGCTGGCAAGTGTGAACTATGATCTCTCTTGCTCTCAAGCACACCCCTCTCTCTGTCTTCCTCTCTCTCTGTCTATCTGACTCACTCACTCATTGTCTTCCTTTATATAACTGCGCTTGTGGCAGTCTCGGTGGACGTGTATGTGCTTGTGTGTGTCTGTTGGGGGGTTGTTGGGGGGGGCACTTAGACTGTGATGTCACGGAATTGGAAGCGTTTGGGCAGGAGGTGGAGCCCATGGGGAATAAGAGGGAGTAGAGAGTAAGTTCAGTTTCACCATTAGAGTTTACAAGCAGTACATATCTCTTTTAACTTAGGAAATATTATTTCAATAATATAACAAATTATGTTCCCACAAGCATCTGCAGCACTAGCCTGACAAGCCAGACAGTCACATAAAATGTATAATCTGCTGGCAGAGTGAACTGTGTGAAAATGAACATATTGCCTGAGTTTCTTTTTTTCGGTTTGTGTCCTATTTTTTAACCCAAATCCTTTTTTTTTTGTCAACTGAATTGATAGATGAATTGATATCAAAGTTAATTTGGGATGGACAGAATCCAAAAATTTCTCCAGCGACAAAGAGTGGGAGGTGGGCTAGCACTCCCTAATTTTAGAGAGTACTATTGGGCTTCGAACATACACAAAATTAAGTTATTCGTTGCAATCTGGAGATTGCAACCAACATAGCCTAGAGGTAGATCATGTGTGTCAACCTCTCCACAAGCTCTGATCTCACCTAGTCTACCAGTTAAGACTTTGCAATTTACTTCCAACCCAGTATTCTTATCCACCCTAAAAAATAGTGTCAGTTTTGGAAGCACATGACATAGGAGGTACACTTCTGTTCCAGAGCCCACTTGGTAATAACCATAACTTTATACCGGCTAAATTGAATCAAGCCTTTGCTGTATGGTGCAGGAAGGGAATCCTTACATTTAGTCATCTATATGTAAATGGGTTAGTTTCAAAGACTTTTGTGCTAAGTTTGAACTTCAACAAAGTGATCTGTTGAGTTACTTTCAGGTTTGCCAGCATGTTAGGATAATAAATTTACTTTTGGAAATCCCTTTTTGGATAAAAGGGTTTACAGCACATGCATACTCTAGGATTAAAGTCAAAAGCGAAATTTATTGTCAATAAAACTCTGCAACATTGCAAACAGACTGAAATTGCGTTTCTCCAAATAATGTGAAATAAAGTAAAAAATAAAAAAGACATAAAACTAAGATAAGATAACTGTATTTAAGCTGTGCGGTTACGGTCTATGCTCTCAGGAGTGAGTTTAGCATGATGGCCTGTGGGAAAAAGCTGTTGCTGAGTCTATTGGTATGTGAGTCAATGTCAATGAATCAATGTTACAAAGCAACTTATTTGGCATATTGAATTATGTCAATTAATGAGGTTAAAGTGGGAAAGTTAAAGCCTAGATGGGAAAGTGGCGACGGGTTTTGAAATCTCAGAAGATGTATGGTCTGAGACTCTGAGAATGGTGAACAGTAGCCCTTCTTGTACAAGGTTGTTCAAGAGTTGTTCGAAGTTACTGGTGATGCGCGGGCCGGCCCGGGCGGCGGGACCCTCGGGCTAGCCCGCGAACTGGACAGGTCGGGCCATTACTTTCATGGAGATCTGGGTTGCGGTCGGGTCGGGTCAGATCACAGACAGTCATAATTACACGTTAAAATCACATGCACATCGAAACAGCAGAATGCCTGCACACACCTGTGTGTTTGCTCTCTCTCCTCTGCGCACAGTAGGCTAGAAATGCTGAAGGGTAGATGCTAGAATGTATCGGCCGGACGGACGGTGGGCGGTCCCTCTGGCCGTTACGTTGTTTATGCTAACGGTGACGCATAGACGCATTCTAGCTGACTCTGGCTGACGAGCGGCCTCTTGAAAGTTGAAACTAAGCTCGAAAATGCTACACATTGAAAGTTATAATATTACTCAGCAACCTACAATGAAGAAGAAAGACGAAGATTCGTGTGAAGAATGAACAGGCAATAGCCAACAGGTAACGTTAATGTTATTTATTTATTTTTGTTTCGTGTTGCAAACTTCACCACGTTAACACTAGTGTTTCATGCTAATTTAGCGAGCTCTAAATCCCAGCCTGTAGCCTAACTTATGTTTAGGGAAAGAGAGGGATAAATTGTAAAAGTAGTACGATGAATTGCACAGAGGCACAGCATGATGAGCCTCGCAAGCAAAGTAACGTTTACATACGCATACATAGACCTACCTATTAACTTAGCACTGATATCATGTCAGGTTGCCCAAACAAACTACTGTTTGTCGCATTTACTTGCATATATGACTATGCAAAAGCATGCATTGGTTAACGTAACTTCAATCATTTAATCATGCATGTTAGCCCTGTTGCCCAAGTGTACAATCGTCAATTTAGTTTGAATGTTATTGGATTAACAGGGTTGCATTGCAGAATTGCAGTGTTGAACTTCACATGCAAAGTGACAAATATTCAACTAACGTTACTCATATTCATAATTACATGTATTTATTTTGAAGGACATGAAAAGTGACAAAAATGCAGCTACTCATAATAGCATGTATTTGCATGTATTTATTTTTCCATAATTACATGTATTTATTTTTAAGCATATTTAGAAACTGAAGCATTTTGTATATACTTGGTTCTTCTGACTTATGCCTCTCCAGGAAAATCATGGAAGTGGTCGACTATCTTGAAATGTCATACAGCTTTTATTATTGTTGTTGTTAACAATAATAATAACAATAATTTTATTTTAGTATCTACAGGAGAGACCAATCTGATTTTGGGAACTCTGGCCATCTGCCCTAGATCTCACTGGAAGGACTTGATGTAATTGAAGAACAAAAGGTGATGTTTAGCATTCACAAACTCTTATCCACAAAATACGGCACACACAACCTCTTCACACACACAAACGGTTCAAATGGTTTAAAAGGGTCATGTTATGCTTTTTTCAATCAAATTTTTTAGCTCTAATGTTCAGAATAGGCAGTTTCTCACGGGGGTATGCACCAGGTAACTAGACACCTGCAGCCAACATGTTGAAGTTTTCCCCTGTAGCCTATGACATGCCTAAATCATGCCCACCAGAACTAGACACCAGGCTTACCCACCAGTATGCACAAAGATGCTGCGCATAGGGCACAGCATTTAGGTTTGTAGGGAACTATATACATTGAACTGTATGTACAAAAGAGTGGGGAGAGGGGCGCACCAAGGCTAGTGTCCGTCCTCTGGGGCGGGGAGAGGGCGCACCAAGACTAGTGTCCGTCCTCTGGGGTGGGGGCGGGAAGAGGGCGCACCAAGGCTAGTGTCCGTCCTCTGGGGTGGGCGGGGAGAGGGGCGCACCAAGGCTAGTGTCCGTCCTCTGGGGTGGGGGCGGGGAGAGGGGCGCACCAAGGCTAGTGTCCGTCCTCTGGGGTGGGGGGCGGGGAGAGGGCGCACCAAGGCTAGTGTCCGTCCTCTGGGGCGGGGGCAGGAGAGGGCGCACCAAGGCTAGTGTCCGTCCTCTGGGGTGGGGGGCGGGGAGAGGGGCGCACCAAGGCTAGTGTCCGTCCTCTGGGGCGGGGGGAGAGGGCGCACCAAGACTAGTGTCCGTCCTCTGGGGTGGGGGCGGGGAGAGGGGCGCACCAAGGCTAGTGTCCGTCCTCTGGGGCGGGGGCGGGAAGAGGGCGCACCAAGGCTAGTGTCCGTCCTCTGGGGTGGGGGCGGGGAGAGGGGCGCACCAAGGCTAGTGTCCGTCCTCTGGGGTGGGGGCGGGGAAGAGGGCGCACCAAGGCTAGTGTCCGTCCTCTGGGGCGGGGAGAGGGCGCACCAAGACTAGTGTCCGTCCTCTGGGGTGGGGGCGGGGAGAGGGGCGCACCAAGGCTAGTGTCCGTCCTCCTGGGTGGGGAGAGGGAACCAAACTATATACAAACAAAGAATGGGTGGAAGGGAGAGGGGCTGCCTTAAAGTCCAGTAACTTTGTGGGCTTCCCTCATCATTTCGGCGTGCTCGCCAACTCTCCCTGTAAATTTTGACTTTGGCCTGCCCGTTGACCCCTGAGGAAGTTCTTTGGGAATAGCCGCTTCTACTCTGACACGTTTTGTGTCTTGGCTGAGAGGCAGTCCTTCTTCATGGGCTGTCAGTGGAGTTACCTCCAGTAGTAGTTCATTAAGCCTTTGAGAAAGACTCTCCAAGGTGCTTTCCTCTTCAATTAGATATATTTTATCCAATATTTGCTTGTTCAGATTTATGCACTTTTTGCGGAGATTTGTTTTTCTCATCCGCCTCCGTGGAGGCAACGGCAAAGAACTGCATGGCTCTGCTCCAAGCGCCTGAGGTGTAGGTGCTTCAGGGGTCTCTGTACAGACAAAATAATATAATTTTCTTGATTAGCAATGGTACTTGGCGATAAACAATGCAAGTGAAGTTATGCGTGACAAGATAACATACAACACCTAAAAAAATATCTTAAGTAACTGTCTACCAAGCCTGTCTACCAAGGGTGTAGGTTTTGTCTAAGCATTGGTAGGACAGGGACGTGGACTGGACATTCCTTGTCATTCTGTGTGAAAGCTCTCCCTGTGCAGAAATGTACTGCTTTGAACAATGAGCACTAGATGGCGCCTGAGATTGTTAAATATCTTTTGTTTAAGTAGAGTGGAGAGCTGTTTGCTGTAGCCTACTGTAGGGGAGAGGAGGGGTTTCCAAGACCCTCAATACTGTAGCAGTGTGACTTACAGGAAAAATTAAAAACTAGATCTAATGTGCAATTATACATTTACAGTAAATATACGATGGGTGATAATCAACCTACATAACAAGAGGATAGTACTTTAATTCACCTTTGGCTAAGCCCCGCCCCCATTGTTGACATTCCAGACTCCGACATCGCTTACTAAAGTTGCATAGGAATATAATGGGAAACAGTACGTCTGTCTGTAAAAATGAACAACTCGTGACTTTTGTGCAGACCTAACAATATGATTACAATATGCCTGTATAGGCGAAAGCCAGTATGACATCGAGGGATATGTTGCAAAATTAAAATCTGGCTTCGTTGAATGCCAGGAGATGGATATTCACTGATGGCTAATGTTAGATTTAATAGCTAATTTTTACAGTCAATGTTTAATAGCAATGCTTCGTTTCATTTGGATCAGGATGAAGGATACTATCTTGTAACAAACAGGTGACAAATAAATGATTGAACAGTTAAGTACATCGTAACATTAGTGTCTCTATATTTTAGTCAATGTATAGTAAATAAATGATTTGCTAACTGTTAAGGGAGAGCATGCTGCGAATATTATCTACAACATTGACGTGTATTAAGCCCAATAAGTAGCTGTAATTGTTTATTTCACATTGAATGGACTGTGTGACTTAATCCACAGGCATGTTAGTTCGTCTTGTTATGGTTTAGTTGGAGCCGTCTTCTAGGGAAAGCCAAAAGGTGAGAGCCTGGATGAATTAATTTAATTAAACTTAACGTAATTTACAAAGATCTGAACGAAAATGACATGGCATTCCTCACATCAGTGTTAAAGCAATACAGTCCATATAATGTGGCCACTGATCTATATTTACATCTCTATAAATCTGAAGAAATACGGAGAAAATTCAAGGCTCCTAATGCAACTCTATGGGGCTTACGCCAGCGAATGTCGGACCCCTGCCGGACAATGAATCATTTTGAACTCCAATTGGTTTATCTGCGTTCGATGGGCGGGGCTTAGCCAAAGGTGAATTAACCCTAAGAAAACTCAAGTGTTAAGTCAACTTACCCTCATAAGGGGCTGGCTCACTTAGATCTTGAGTATTGTCACTGCCAGGTGTTTCTGTAGTCATGCACTCTCGATCCAAATTCAGAAGGGGAAGTTCCCTATATCGTTCTGACAATTGGTACCATGTCCAGCCAGGAACATGGTTGAAGATTGTGCATAGGTGCTTGCATGGTAGCTTGTGCCTCCTCCAGTCGTCGCACTGGCATGACGGGAGACAACCCTCCATCCCAAATGTGACCTCATATGTCTTCCCCACCTCTGTCTCACTTCTAACAGTGAACATGCCAGGCTTCAGCACATGTACATGGCGTTCTGTCAGGCTGCTGTCCATCCGGCTCATAACATGCTTAACTAAATCTGCTGGCCGGTCCCAAAGAAAAGTGGGTACATTTGCGTTGTATCGCCTGTAGGACGATGAGGCCCTCACGTTACCCTCAATGTATCTGTGGAAATATTATTTCTTATGAATCAGATCTTGAGGGAACAACAGGCATAAAAGAAGGCAAATAAGATGAATATGCTACTTAGATTAAATAGAATGACAATAAATCAATAAAATAACAATAATAAATAAGCAAGTAATATAAGACCTGTTTTCATCTCATTATTCTACATTTGTGGGCAATATTTTTTTACTTTTTTAACAAGCTCAATGTCCTAGCAACTGTGTAATGTAGTTCTATTATCAGATGTTTGTGCACAAAAATTCAACTTACTTTCTGTGCAGCTCTGGCACGTAGGTATTGACCACAATCTCTATCATTTCCGACAGAGTGCTGTCTTTATACCCCTCTAGGTATTTATGTTTAAATGTCTCATTTTGTCTTTCGATGCCATTGTTAGTGGTGATGGCAGTCAGGAGAGTCTCCTCTTTGAAGACAGCAACCCATCTCTTGAATGAAAAAGAATGCTTATCATTGAGAAATTCATTATACACAATGTGGCTTCTATGCGGGAAATTACTGTATGTTGTTGCAGGGTGATTTGATTACCTTTGCCTCTGACAACCAGGTGTCTGAGAACCAATTTTGGAGGGCACGGTTCTCCCCCAGTTTGAGCTGTTCTTTAGGGCCTGCACTGACTCCTGATAGGTTGCAAGGGTGTCAGCTCTGGCAATAGCTCTCATTTTTGCCAGTGCGTCCTCCTTATTGGTGACCTGATGGTCCTGTTTTCTCACCCATTCCACCCATGCTTTCTCTCTATGGAAATCACAGAGAAGTGCCCTGGTCCCTGAACAACACAATGAAACAAGAAAAGCAAAAAAAAAACCATAAATGTGACATGGCCAATCCAGTAACAACCTGTTGTGCATGGGTGGTTGACATACTTGAAAAAAGTTGGTTGTGGATATCATACCTTCAAACACAGACTCAACGGCCTTGATCTCTGGCAGACTGTAATCTACCATGAAGTGTGCTGGTTTCCAATTCGAATTCCACCCCTTGAAAACCTCCAATCCCTCTTTGATGGCCTGTGTAGTTTCTTCTTGCACCACCATCACTCCCACAACCATAAAGCAGACATTTGTGCGCACACACAAAAAAAATAGAGGAAGGGCATAGCGGGTGGTTCGATATGTTGCATCGAACAGACAAATGTCGCTGCCATATATATTTAGCAGCCTCTTCTGCCATTGTGCCTGATGACAGAGAAGGAAAGATGTTCCCTCTGTATGGAGGCGCAAATAGAAAGAGTCACCTGGCTTTTCGTCTTGCCATTTTTGAAACAAGGCCTGCAACACAGTGCATACTTCATTGTTAATATGTGTAAAAAAAAATAGAGGCTTCACCTCTCATAGACACACACACAAACACAAACTCACACAATCGTACACACAGAATTACAGTTTCTCACCTCTAAGTTCACCTGATCTATCTTTGAGTACCTCGTCTGGTCTCTGGCCCTAGCCATAATGTTTCTTAAGTCCTTATCAGAAGGGAAATAGCGGCGCCTGGACAAGGGTGGTGGACTGGCCCCTCTAAATAGCTCTGCCCTCACATATTGTGTTAGGTGCCTCCTGACCTCGCTCAATTTCCTCACACCCTGTTTTGTGAGCTCCACTACTCGTTGCTCAACCCTGACGTCCACAGGTTCGCGGATTGCCGTCTCCTTTGAAAGCATCACATTAATAGTCTTAGAATCAAGGTACCATGATGCACACTCCATTGCATTTCAAGTAATATTATCTAGCTTCATATGTTTGCAAATTACCATGTCACCCATTGCATGGCCAGCATGTTCAGTAGGCTGTGTGACTGCATATTGTGTCAGCCAAACTATCGGATCAGTCTCCAAGGCCCGTCTGAGCATTTTAGAGGCCGCCTTTTTTGCCCGTTCTCTATTTTCAGTGACCTAGCATATGTAAACAATGTAAAGTAGTCATTCATATCCATACTTCCATCCATATATACTGTGCATACAATCATATCTCCATGCTCTCACATCATCTTGGTAGACCAACCTTGAAATTGGGGAAAGCTGCTATTTTAGTAATGGAGATGGCAGCTGGGCACCCCACCTTTTTGGTGTCTTGCCAGAGAGACCTTTGGCTGTTAAAGCTGTGGTCCACCATCTGTAAGAGGAAATGCAAATACAGTATTGCTTGTCATTTAGTACAATTACAATACAATTCTGTTTGTTGATTGCATTTCTGTTAATTTAAGGCTATCCTAGGCTATTTAAGGCTATTTATGTGTGGGGCAAGAGCAATAGCTCCTTAAGGGCTTATTTGTTGGTGTCTGCATTGTTGCCTAAATTGCGACTTATTTATTAAGTACTATGTATTGCGTATTTATACAGTATTTATGCTTATTTATCTATTTATTGTAGATTTTTGTTATTGGGATAAACTGCAATGTCTTTTTTAGTAACAGTACAATCCACTCTATATTTAGACCTAGTCTGTTGTAATACAGAAGTATTCTTTATACATTAATAGTTATGACCACTAGGTGGCCCCATATGACTATGTTAAGTAAAGTGAGCACTAGTTCTGCTCTATATGTTCCAGATAGACTAGAAAATGTAACTCACTGTCACACCTTGTCATGCTATTTCACATCCTGAGGGTGTAAGCTTTAAGAAAATATATGGGATGTAGGGTGAATTAGTTTCCCCTTCATGCTTCAGTGATCAAAGTTCAGTTGTGCCTATTTTCCCTCGAAATCCACAACCAGTCCCAAGTTGTTTTAGTGGTAGGCTGCTTCATCTAGCGCATGTGAAGGAGGGAAATCATCTGTCTTTTCTCCCCACAGCTGTGAGACTGTATAACCAGCGTCACCAGCGTCACACACCTCTCACCATCAACGGCAGTGCTGTGGAATCAGTGAAAAGCACCAAGTTCCTGGGAGTGGATATCACTGATGACCTGACATGGACCAGAAAGCACTACAGAGGGTAGTGAGAACAGCAGAGAAGATCACAAGATCAGCTCTACCATCCATTCAGGACCTATATCCATCCTGTTGTCAAAGAAGAGCCCTCAACATCATCAAAGACACTACCCACCCCAGAGGTGGAAAGTAACTAATTACATTTACTCAAATTACCGTAATTAAGTTGTTTTTTTTAGGGTAATTCATAATTTTTTAAAGTAGTTTTTCAAATAGGTAATTTTACTTTTATTTGAGTACATTTTGAGGCAAGCATTGCATTTTGTACTTCACTTTGTACTGTAGCCTAGATGCTGCTGCTTCCGGTAGACCTACTGTAAATGTTGAGAATAGCCAAGAAACCTGTGGAAGAGTTTAACCCAAAAGCAAAGGAAATCCTTGGCCATATTTCACCCTATGAACGTCATCAGCCAGTGTAACCATTGCTTCAGTAACTTGTAATTTCAGTAAATTCAAAACTAAGTAATTTTTACTTTTACTTGAGTATATATTTCAATATTTCAATCACACACAACCAAGACCAATTAGGCTACTCTATGAACACTCTCCTACACAAACTTAACCTCCATGCTGCTACTTGCACCATGCACTTTGCCTCACTTGCACTCCAGTAACATACCTCTAGACTTCTGAAACACTGTCAGTCCAGAATGTATGCTCACAATGTCTGTTTTGTTGTCTGTTATATGTTACTGTTATCCATTATTGCCATGTCTGATATCTTGATATCTTTGCACTTTATGTCAAGTAGTTGTGATGTCTTATATACATTTGGAGCTATGAAAAATGCAATTTCAGTCTGCGTGCAATGTGCTTGATTGACAATAAAGTTGGCTTTGGCTTTGGCAGACCAGACAGAGCATGTTTTACAATAGAGCTAGATTTTGACATACTATACTGATCAGGTAATCAGGTATATACAGTATTATCATCCTGTGGTGTGGGTAGTGACATGGGAGACTGATGTGTTGCCTAGACTGTCTGTGTGTACAGTTTGTCAGATGGATGAATGGGGGAGTTTGATGGCTTTCTCTGTCTCAGATGCTTTAACAATGCAAATGTCCCAATTGTGAAACAAATAAAGGGATATCTAAGCTAGTCTTATCTAATGGGATAAGTCCCAGTCTGTGCAAAGCAGGGATACTCCCAGTGTTTCTATACTGTCAGTATTCCACCTGGCCACTCTTAAATTTGTGGCTTATTTCTTTTCAAGACGGTCATAAAGATGGGAATAAGCTGCACAGTGTTGTGATCATAATTAGACATGGGAGGAGTTGATTTGGCCATTAAAACATTTTTAATATTTTCATAGCATTTATATAAAACTCATGTCCCATATTGTTTGAAGCCCATAAATGACAATTGCTTGCAGCTCTCACCTTGTCTACTGGGAGAGACATACAATGCACATTATAAGATTTCCCAAATTCCAGAGACATGCATATGGGTTCTAAGTCAACTGTGAACACACACTCACAGATGTGGGGTGTGCCTTTGTGATACAAACATTTGTCTGTGTCCAACAGGGCTGGTTGTTGCCTGTGGACGCAATTCTTGTGGCCATAAGAGGGCCGGCTCTGGTGTGATGTCGCTCTCTCTCTCACACACTCATTCCATCTGTTCCCAAGGGAGAGCTTGTCTTCTCTATCTACTTCTATGTCACCATCACTTCATACTTTTCTTTAGTCACTTACCCTAGTCACACCTTGCATAACACTTTACTTTTACGTACTACTATAACCTTTTCTATATTTATAATACATATAATTGAAATGAGCTATACTGTGTTTTCTCCTCTCATGTTAAATCTGCTGCCAGCCAAGCTGTCTTAACAGCTTAATTGCCCTAAATTATATATACATTTTTAAACTCTCAATGTGTAGACTTATCTGTCTGCCAAAACTATGGACCTGCAAGTTTTAGGCGCCAGGTCAAAAGGTCAGAGGGACATAGAAGAAAATAAAGTCAATTTCATCGTATGTAGCCTACTGTAGGTCTATGTGTAATATTTCTGGTATAGTTCAACACAGACCTGTATTGATTTATTTCATGTGAGGCCTATAGTCACCATGTCAGGTTATATAGACTTGTGTGTTTTCAAAACTGGAAGGGCGAAGTTAGTTGTGTCTACGCGAAGTTGTGTTGTGCCTACGCGATCGGTCTGACTAATTTAGCGGGTCCAATAGCTCTCGTGCGCTCGCGAGTTTTTTTTTTTTTTCGCCTGCCTTTATAGCAGACCTAATCTAGTCCTACAGATACATTTGCACTCACCGTGTTTTTAGTCCTTTCCTCGGCATATCTTCTCTTTTGGGAGATGGCTAGGTCCTTCCCCTGGTGGCACACCAGCCTTTTTGACCCGATGAACATGAACGGGACGCCGGTGAAATTGATTGCTGGCATACCAGATCCCCCTGCCCATTCCCAGTACACACGCCCAGTATGAGAAGGTGCCCATTCTGTGTTGACAAGTGTTAAAAAAACACACAAAAAAACATAGGCCTTTGTATACTAAACATTGTCCCCATTAACTTATACATACATGGATGAAGCAATTATAACCTAGGCTACATTACAGAAGATCAGACACTAGGTGACAGATTGAAAGCCACTAAATTAGAAGTCTAGAAGTTAGTCTAAGCAATTTACCTTTATCGTTGAAATTTCGATCGACCGAAAATACAATAAATTTTGATCGCGACACGTCCTCTACCTCCTGGAGGTACGTATTTAACCCGTCGGCAGTCTCAAAAGTAGTCATTTCTAGTAGAAATAGTAGTCAATGTCTCTGTCTCTAACTCAAAAGCCCCGCTTTCTGTCTCTGACAGCTACTACGAGTAGAACATGCGCGTCGTCGTTGGCATAACAACGTAACAACAGGGACCGCCCACCGTCCGTCCGGCCGATACATTCTAGCATCT
>JAODXP020005024.1:0-46175 GCA_027497455.2 Sardinella longiceps | reverse complement strand
CGCAATTTTTTTTTAAACTATGTAGGCTATTTTCATAGTTTACCATACACCAACTAATCCTTTTTATAGCCTATTGTTATCGGAATTGTCAAATATTTCTGAGTAATAGTACACATTTACAAGCTATCGACTGTTTCAATCTCATTCATTTGAAAAAAATAAAATAATAAAAACTTTGACATTTCTCGAGCACATCACCGGAATTGCGTCGACGTCGCCACCATTTTGTGAAATAAATCCAGTGTCAGTCCCAGAATCTTCCTTTCGATCCCGTGGACAGCTTGAGGTGAGTGCTGGTTTTGGATGTCTGGTACAAACAGCAGTTATGAACAATTTGTGCAATGCTGTGTATTTGCCGAACCCCCCATAGTTAACTTGCACATAGTGCAAACTTTTATAGGTTGTAACATACTTGATAGATTAAATATTTAAATATACACGTTTAAATATAAATTTGCCTATGATTGACCACATGGTGACAGTAGCTAACGTCACCATATTTGAAGAAGTAAAGTAATCTCAGAATTTAGAACGCAAAAATCAAGTTTAGAATGTTTTATGTCTTATCATTAAAGAATTCCATTACTCAAACAGTTGTATTTCAATCTACATTTACTAATTTTATAGAACAGCGTAATGGCGCGAACACAGCCAAGTTCGACAAGTAGGCTACGTGACCGGGGGAAAAACCCTGATCTCATGGGTTGTAGCCACTGACTTATGGCGTTCAGAATGGTTGTTACAGAAAGTTGTTTTAGAATGAATAATGAGAGAATGTGGAATGTCTCACGAAGTAATTATAGAATCTTTTTCGATTGTTTGTCTTGCTCCTGGTGGCCCGTCTGAATTGTGTAATTTTCTGCAACTGAATCCTTGTAGCAAAGGGATTTTCTCCACCGAAAGCACTGCGCCAGGAGTGTGTCTATTGAGATTAATTTTTGACGATTTAACGATATCTTTACTATCTTTGTGTGCACTGCACTCGTGTCATTTGCATACCAAATTGGTTAGTTGGACGGTTGTAAAGTTATGCATGGAACACACACATAGATTTTCCTTAACAAATTCGTCACATATTTCACTTCATTACATCTGCAAGTGGTCTTTATTGTTAAAGGAACCATATTATGTTTTTTTCCAAGTTAATTTTTTAGCTGTAATGTTCAGAACAGGCTGTTTCTCATGGGGGCGTGCACTAGACACCTGCAGCCAACACATTGAGTCTTTCCCCTGTAGCCTATGACAGACCACCCTTAATTAGTCAATTGATAATTTTCATTGTTCTCAGTCTGCTAACTTCTCTATCTCTTTTTTGCAATTATCTATTCTCATTGCCCTCAGCTGCTTACGTGGCTGCCAATGTTGTGGGACACCACCTACCTTACCCTGTGACATATGTAGTTAGGTCCATTCTATGGCGGTTGTTTAAGCACACAGCAGCTGAACAGTTACTAACAGTGAAAATTTTCAATTTTAACAATTTATCCCACTTCAAGTGTGTGTAGAGGTTATCTTACAGAGAAAAATAGGTGTGAATTGGGGGGGCATGGTACGGCCACTGTTAGATCGTCATGACATGTCTTGTGCCCCACCTGTCGTGTCTTCATCCACTAGTGTAGCCTGCCCCACAGCTTAAGAAACTCTGCTGTAGCCTAATACCTTACATTTTTGATAGAATATTTTATAGGTCAGGGTGATTGAATAGGCTGAGGTGTAACAATCAACCCCCTTCCTTCTTCCCGACAGGTTAACCTTTGGTGCATGCACGTTACGATCCTGCTGACAATATTTGGAGTCTTCCTTTTTGATTTATTAAGGTGAGTGGCATTTTTGGATTTCTGTACAAACTACATGTTTTTACAATGAGCACAATGCAAGCTAATTTCCAAAAACAGCACTCGCCTTGCAGGAACAAAGTGGAAGACTCCTGGCAAATTGCCAACAGGATTGTAATTTGTATTTGCCGAAATGTTAAACTGAAAAAAATAAAGTTAGTAGTATGACACCCCCTTACTTTAACATGAGACTGCACAAAATCAGCTTGGATTGTACTCAATGATGAAATGAGCCATTTGTACAGATGTAACCAACACCGGCACACACCTTGCAGGATAAAAATGGAAGACAAGATGTCAACAGGATTATAATTTGTATGTACAGAAATATTAAACTGCATTCTAATAACTTTCTTTTTTTTCCCACAGTTAATTTTGCAGAAACAACAATCCTGTCGACAACTTGCTTGGAGCCTTCCTTGGAGTCTTCCATATTCATCCTGCATGTGAGTGCCAGTTTTGGATATGTGTACAAACAGCAGATTTTACCATTGAGTGCAATGCAAGCAAATTTTTTGTATATCCTCATGTTAAAGGAATAGTTCTGCTCTTTATGAAAATTGGTTATTCACCCGCTTACCTGGAGTTACATATGTGCCTTACATGAAAATGTGGCACATTACTTTTAACATGCAAAACAATGCAATATCGTAAAGGGGGAGGGGGTCATTCTAATAACTTTTTAAAAGTATTTATTATTAATTATTATTATTATTTTTTACAGTTTGACATTTTGGCTGTACAACGATCCTCTTCCATTTTGAATTCTGACGCATCATTGAGAGGCTAAGTATACCTGCATAAGGTAAGATGGCAGATCAACTGCATTCTTTCAAGTCAAATTTGAGGCGCAAATCTACAGCGCAAGTCACAGATTTGCTGCAGCACATTGACACCCGCTGCCATAACAATGACGCCATTGTTAGAAACCCCGACTTTGGCAATGACTGTGACTGTGATGTGATGTGTGATGTAGATGACAATGAGGATGACTATGATGACGTAAGGGACTATGATGACACTAGTCACGACTGTGTTTTTGATAATGAGGATGACTACTTTGATGACGCAAGGGAGGACACTAGTGACAGCAACCATGACCTTGCTGATAATTTGGTCGATTGGGCTTTGAAATATAATGTCACAATGGTAGCCCTTACTGCCTTGCTCACCATTTTAAAAGTTCATCACCCTTGCCTTCCCAAAGACGCGAGAACACTCCTCAGAACGTTGACTGACTACAGACTGGAGACAATAGCAGGAGGTCTTTTCTTTTACTTCGGCATCTTGAATGCAATGACCAGCCTGCTAGAAAGTGCTTGGTCAAAACTTCGAAACGGCCGCTGTCTGCTCCTGCAGCTGAATATTGATGGCCTGCCTTTGTTCAAGAGCAGTAGCAAGCAGCTTTGGCCCATACTTGGCCTTGTTCGAGAACTTGATAAGCGTCCATTCACGATTGCTGTGTTTGGGGGGGACAGTAAGCCAAAGTCCCTCGCTGAATACTTGACAGACTTGGTAAGTGAGTTAAACTGCTTGCAGTCAGGGTTCAATGTCAAAGGGAAGGTGTTTTTTCTTAGAGTTTGCTCGGTCATTTGCGACGCTCCAGCCAGGGCATTTGTCAAAGGTATAAAAGGCCATGCAGGGTACTCGGCCTGCGGCAAATGTACACAGCCAGGCTTCTATGTTGGAAATAGGATGACGTTCCCACTGACTGATGCTCCTCTACGAACTGATAGGAGTTTTAGGGAAAGGTCAGATGAGGAACATCATGTTTCTCTATCTCCCTTTACAGAAACGAGAATTGACATGGTGCAAGATTTTCCGCATGACTATATGCACCTGGTGTGTCTCGGTGTTGTGCGCCGGTTGTTTGATTTGTGGTGTGGCGGACCTTTAAAAACCCGACTGTCTGGTCAGCTCATTCGGAGTCTTTCACAGTGTCTTCAGGCACTTAAAAGCCATATACCGTGTGAGTTTGCCAGGAAGCCCAGAGCTTTTGAGGAAAGAGCAAGGTGGAAAGCAACAGAGCTTAGGCAGTTCTTGTTGTATACTGGCCCGGTTGTTCTTGTTGACATCCTGTCTCCCCCTGTCTATGATAATTTCATGCTGCTCTCTGTTGCAATTTTCATATTAGCTAACCCCAAGGTGAGTGTGGGAATGTGTGACTTTTCAAAGACACTGCTTGTGTCCTTTGTGAATCATTTTGGAGAGCTTTATGGTAAGGAGTTCTTGGTGTACAATTTGCATGGTCTTGTTCATTTAAGCGACGACGTAAAAAGGCATGGCTGTCTTGATGAAATATCTGGCTTTCCTTTCGAGCATTTCCTTTGTGATGTAAAGAGCTTGGTAAGAGGGCCAACAAGCCCAGTGCCTCAAATTGTACGGCGTCTCTCTGAACATGCAAATAAGAGAACCCAGGACATTCCCATTCCTAGACGTGTTCTCAAAAAGGAGCACACAGATGGCCCTTTGCCACAGGGTGCAAGAGGTGGACTTCAGGAATTTAAGGAAATGTATCTGCAGAAATTCTGCATTAAAGTTGATGAGGGAGACAATGGTGTTAAAATAGGAAATGACATCGGCCTTGTTAAGAACATAATCCTGATTGAAGGTGATGTTTATATAGTGTACTCTCAATTCCAGGCAGTCAGTTCGTTTTACAATTATCCACTTGATTCTTCAAGGCTGGGAGTGTGTCTTCTTTCCCGATTGTCATCGCGTTTCAAATGTGCAAAAGTTGACGAAAGCCTCAGCAAATATGTCCTCCTGCCATTCAAAGACCAAACCGTGGGCTTCCCTTTGTTGCATTCAGATGAATAAATTTTTCATATGAAGGATATTTTCGGTCTGTTTCACCAAAGCTTTATTTTCTCAAGCTACTCGAGACCTTTTTTTGGTCCAACTTGCAACGTTTCCTTGACCTGGGAATTAGCACCGTCCGCTAACCCTTGGCAGGCAGAATTTCAAACTGTGTTTTTAACATCTTAACATGCTACAAATCTCACCCTAAAAGCTATGCAACATCAGTGAACACCTTACACCACAGAACTGTAGAGTGTATGACCTCAAAGTGGTTAAAGCAGTGTGTTTGTGACAGCAGTCACGTACAAACTGGTAACACACTGCTTCAACCACTTTCAGGTCATACACTCTACAGTTCTGTGGTGTAATAGCTTAGCATAGCTTTTGGGGTGAGATTTGCCAGCATGTTAAGACTGTGCTTATTCTCCGGTTAAAGAAACGTTGAGAGTTGGATCAAAATTTCTTTGGTCTTAGGCACTGACGGGTTCCAAGTAGCTTGAGAAATAAAGCTTCTATTGAAATTGTAGGGCTTGTTTCACACCTGAACATTCAAGACTTTCTTTGAAATAATGCACATCTGAAGCCAACAAATTGTGAAGTCCCAGAGAGATAGAAGTGGTTTTACATGTTTGTGCATGAAGCTTCTATCTAATCAGGACTTCCCAATTTGTGGACTTCCCATGGGCATTATTTCAAAGAAAGTGAATTTAGATATGTCTGAAATGTTACCCATTTTTTTCTAGCTAGAAAGAGGGATGAATTAAATGCATTTCAATGATAGGATGTTCAGTTTAACACCATGACATGTTTTAGAATCTCATAATGTTCAGGTGTGAAATAAGCTCATACCCTACCGCTCAAAAATTTTAGGATATCTTAAAGGAATAGTTCACCTCTTTATGAAAATTGGTTATTCACCCCCTTACTTGGATTTACATATGTGGGTAAAAGCATTTTGGTCTCAGTGCTTGCGTTTTCCTAGTATGGAATCCCCAATTTTACCCATTTTGTTAGCTTTAGCTTAGCATAGGTGCTGGAATGTAATGTTGCCAGATAGCAACTCTTTGGCAACTTTCCAATGCCTATGCTAAGCCAAAAGTAAAATTGGGGTTGCCAGACTAGGACAACGCATGCACTGAGACCAAAATACTCTTACCCACATGTGTAACTCCAGGTAAGGGGGTGAATAAACAATTTTCATTAAGAGGTGAACTATTCCTTTAAGATATTGCTTTGTTTTGCATGTTAAAAGTAATGTGCCATATTTCTATGTAAATGGAGTATTCACCCTCATACCTCGAATTACATATGTGGGTAAAAACATTTTGGTCTCAGTGCATTCTTTTTCCTGGTCTGGGGACCTTGATTTATTTTTATTTTTATTTTAGCTTTAGGTTAGTAGAGGCACTGAAATGTAAAGTAGCCAGATATCAAAGCAACTCTTTGGCTTTATTACACTATGCTAAGCAAAAGCTAAAATTTGAGTTGCAGAGACAAATGTTTTTTACACACACATGCAACTCCAGGTAAGATGATTAATAGCCCAATTTTATAAGGTAGAAAATTCATTTTAACACAATTTATCACATTCAAAGCATTGTAAAACTAAATTGAAGGAATATGTTCATTTTAAATAAAATAATTAATTCTGTTTTGGTTGATTTGATATATTTCCTATTCTTACTAATTTAATGTGTGCCCTTGAATATCAAGAATATATCTACCGGTAAGTGTTCCCAAATTGTTGAATGGTAGAATACTGTTGTGTATATTTTTACAGAATGTATCACGTTGTTGAGTTCATCCGAACGCAAGAAGTGGAGGTGGTGCCATCGAAATGGCTCAATGGCGACAAAACTTTTTGGCCTCCGAGCAAAACAATTGCTCTGGCACGCAAGGCAGCACAACGACAAGACGACCCCAATGCTATGTGGGCACTTTATGACATAAGGGTCCTGTATTCACATGGTACAGTAATGCATTTGCCTTGTTGGTTATTAATGTTCTTACTGAAGTTGCAACACTCTTCTGATCTGAACCTAATCTGTATCGCTCTGAATTTATGTATTTCAGAGTCATATGAACATGCGTTAAGTAAGCTACCAGTTGCCGCAGAACAGTCTGACCTTCAGACAGAGGAAGAGGACAACGTTCCGGGGTACTTGAAGAGAAGGAATCGGTAATGGGTCATACATAAAAGAAATTTACCTGAAACCAAGTGGCTCAGAAACTGTTTTTGTGTGTTCTTGAATAGATGTAGAATGTTATTCAACAAAGACAGGGTAAAAATCAGTTTTGAATTTGTCATCTGAAATCAAACAGAGGCTGCAAAAGATTAGAGACTAGCGACGAAGAGGCCCCGGCACGCCATGCTTCAGGCAGCAACAGGTCTTTCGCCAAACTGGCAAATGCGCCCCTGATCTCAGCCCCTGAAGGTAAGGACTAACAATGTAAAATATTTTGTTATGGGGCTATTTTAAAGCTGCCATTCTTCCAAGAAGGTGGTGTTGATGATAATTGTGGAATATCCTTCTCAAGACTATTAGAACAACAGACACCCTTTCTACTTTAAAGAAACTCTTGAAGACCCTGCTATTAAGAGTACCCTTGTCCTAGTTCCTTCAACTACCTTGCAGGGGTGAACTGGCAATATGGCACACAGGGCAAATACCCGGTATTCTCACTGTAACTGTAATCATAGGCTAATTTTCTAATGGTCTGACCAGTATGGTGGGCTGGTTTTGTTCGAAATGCCATGGCCGATTTTTTTTTTTTTTTTTTTTTGTCCCAGTCCGCCCCTGACTACCTGGAAAGTGCTGATCTAGCACTTCCCAACTATTGCACTTACTCTATTAGCAGATAACCGTTCCAGTAGGTATTAACTTGTATTGTGTTGTAGCTTGATTGTTGTCCCTTTTTTAGTTGCTTTGGATAAAAAAAGCATCTGCTAAATGCAGATGTAAATGATTAACTCAATCGTCATTTACATCCATGCATATAGGTCATCATCAAGGTCTCTGAATGAAAGCAATTTTAAAATGTCATAGTAACTCTAGCTGGATGATCTAATATCTGTTATCTCCCTCTTCTGCAAGACATCACCGCTTGGTCGTCAGGAAATGAAGACCAGGCAGAAGTGGATTTGTTTGCGTCAGCCTTAATTGCAGCCGATGAGTCACCAACCTTCGCCGGAAACACAAATCGCATGTCCCTCAACGGTCAACCCCTGTCAACTGTAGAGCGTGTAAGTGTCAGGATTTTGGTCTTGTGTGTCTTGTCTTTGAGGTTAGTTTAATGCATGTGAAAAAACTTGTGGATGCACAATGTCTTCTCCTCACAGTCTCACTGTGCCCCAAATCATAACCCATTGGTAGCCTATTCATCAGTGTCATGTTCCTAGTACTGTGCTTCCTTGTCTCCTGTGTCTCAGTCCCTCACCAGGTCCTCATGATTACAGTAGCCGTGTCCTGTTCCTGAGTCCCAAGTTAAGCCTCCATGTCTCTAGTCATGTTTTGCCCTTATTTGGGTTCTCAAACCCAGAGTTTGTGACCATAAGAGTAAAAACAGCAAAGCTGGCCTGGCCATTGTCTTCCTGTACTCAAGATGCATCCCATCCAGGCCCATCAGCAAATTTCTGGTGGTTAACTTGTAATTAACTTTATAGTGAGAATGCAGTAATGATTCTGATCTATTTTCTCCTATCTTTTAGAACACTCGACGAGAACAGCCCACTGGGGAGTTTGTACCAACATGTATGTATTCTTTTAAGGGCAACTTCAGTCATTTTCAACAAGAGCTCTATTGCTCAAGCTACTTGAGATTAGCCAATACTGAAGACGCAAGACATTCTGGTCCAACCATATAGGCTTCCTTGAACAGAGAATAATCACTTACAACTAGCCCAATGGGGCAGGTTTTTAAACTTTTCAGCATCTAAACATGCTCCAAATATCACCTCAAAAGCTATGTAACATCAGCATCAGACACATTAAAACACACCACTGTAGTGTTTATGACTACAAATGACAGTGGTTAAAATAGTGTTTTTATGCAGGGTTTACAATGTAAGCAATGTTTGGCTGCTTGCATAAACACAGTTTTAACACTTTTTAGCCATTTGTAGTCATACACAATACAGTTCTGTGTTGTAAGGTGTCTGATACTTCACATTTTTTGTGGTGACCTTTGGAGTATGTTAAGATGTTGAAAATACAGTTGTCTTGCGTCTTCAGTATTGGCTTGAGCAATAGAGCTCTTGTTGGAAATGACTGAAGTTGCCCTTTAATATATGTTAATAGTAATGTATGTATAAATGTTGCCTCTAATTTTGTTTTTGTGTTTTTCCATTTTTGCAGCAATTCTCAAGGAGATATTGATCCAATTGAACACCATAAAGGAACAACAAATGCACACTCTTGTTCACCTACAAAAAAACTCACACCCCCTCACTGCATTGCCTGACGTGACCCATCTGAGAATTCCGATTGCCAATCTACAGGATCTTGCTGCCCTGGAGGAGCATCTAAAAAACCACGATCAAAGGCAGAAATTGGTGAGTAAAATATGACTGTTTAAAAGGAATAGTCCACCTCTTCATGACAATTGGTTATTCACCCCCTTACCTGGGGTATGTGTGTTAGAGTATTTTGGTATCAGTAGATGTGTTGTCCTAGTCTGGCAACCCCAATTTTACCTTAAGCTCAGCATAGGCACTGGAAAGCAAATTGCTATCTGACAGCTTTGCATTCCAGTGCCTATGCTAAGTTAAAGCTAAAAAAAATGGGGACGAATTTTCATAAAGAGGTGGACTATTCCATTAAGTATCAGGAGTGGGCTTATTTAAGGATATCAGCCTTTGACTCTGCCTGCAGCTGAACCATATCAGTGTGATATTGCTTTAACATGAATTCCACCATAGACATTTTTTAAAATATGGAATTGTGGTCTCTAGGTTTTGTTTTAATATCTGTTCAGTCATTCTCCAACCCCCTAAATACTCATATGCCTTTTCTTTAAGACTGACCACCTAGGGTTAACTGGTGGCCTCTCACTAAAGGAGACAGTATGGCGTATCATGCGACAAGCCTTGACGACTGCAGTGGCAAGAGCCATCAACTGGAGTGGCGCAAATCAAAAACCTGCTTTTAAAAGAACATCGCTGAAGGGTGTGGTAATCGGTAAGTAAACTTTTATTGTTGCACACATTGGAGTACATCATTCTGCATGAATTGTCATGTAGCTCTCCCTTTTTCTTTTACTTTCTTATTTTCAGATGCTGTAAGGAGAAACGTCCTAACTAAAGATTCAACTGATAAAGACATTGAGCGACTCATCACCAGATGGCTCCAGCTTGCTGCAGACCGAGATGGGGGTCGGACTGAGAGGGGAAATCGCCAGGCTTCTAGACAATAACTTCACTCACTGTTTGACACACACACACACACACACACACACACACTAGGCCATTACACCCCAGTTTGGCTTGGTGCAACCTTTTGGCTGCCGTCTGAGTCCCCCGTTTAAGTTGTCCCTTCCCCTCCCCTCCCCCGTTGTCCTACCCTGTCGTCATGGGTTCGCCCATGTCTAAGGCAGTCCTCTCTCGTGGTCCTAGAGAGGGGGCTGCCACGTTACATATTCCCCAGTTATTTTGTCCTTTCCTCCACTTTGTTCCTACCCTATCGCCACAGGCTTGGTCAGCCTGTGGAATCGGAGCCAACAGGTTGCACCTAGCCAAACTGATCAATGCTACCTAGCTGCACATGAAACAAAAGGAAACGGGACCAACTTAGGACACTATAACTGAGGGGGTGGAATAGCCTAGTCTTGTACAAAATTACCTTATATATATCAGTTCAGTTTATTTTGTCACACACACACACACACACACACACACACTAGGCCATTACACCCCAGTTTGGCTAGGTGCAACCTTTTGGCTGCCGTCTTGAGTCCCCCGTTTAAGTTGTCCCTTCCCCTCCCCTTCCCCGTTGTCCTACCCTGTCGTCATGGGTTCGCCCATGTCTAAGGCAGTCCTCTCTCGTGGTCCTAGAGAGGGGGCTGCCACGTTACATATTCCCCAGTTATTTTGTCCTTTCCTCCACTTTGTTCCTACCCTATCGCCACAGGCCTGGTCAGCCTGTGGAATCGGAGCCAACAGGTTGCACCTAGCCAAACTGATCAATGCTACCTAGCTGCACATGAAACAAAAGGAAACGGGACCAACTTAGGACACTATAACCGAGGGGTGGAATAGCCTAGTCTTGTACAAAATTACCTTATATCAGTTCAGTTCAGTTCAGTTTATTTTGTCACATCCACACACACACACACACACACACACACACACATATACATATATATATATATATATATATATATATATATATATAGTATGTATGAGTGGGAATGGGAAATTTAAATTTGAAAACATCAAGTTAGCTGGCCTTGCATTTTGTTCCAATTGATACAGTAGAAAAATGGCTTTTGCAATGTTTTGACATTTCATTGAGATTTAGGGGTGTCACCGGACCTCTGTTTTTTGTTAGCTTAAGCGCTAATAATGCTAGTGGCCACCAATGGAGTTCTAAGGTAACCAAAACTGCAGCTCAAGAAAAGTGAGGTGATCTTTCTGGTTTTGGGTTTGATGAGTTTTAATGCATATTATTACGATCATATATGTACTTAGAACATGTATAGGTATTTTCTGCTCATTACATCTAGTTAAGACCTAAGCTTTTGGAGGTTTAGTTAATCTAGAAAAGCTTAGGCCTACCCAAAATAAAATCATTATTTGCTCCACATCTATCTAGTCTATTTACACCATCTTTGCATGTATGAATAGTTAAGACCCCAGAGAACATGTAAGCAGTCCGTTATTGTCTGGGTGTTACTTTACCTTAGTGCCTTTACATTATAAGTTAAAGAAAATATAAATGTTACCCCTGACTAAATTGTATTCTTAATTATGAAATAGATAACACCCTCATGCCAATGATTATATCTACCAAAATGGCACAAGTAAATAATGGTAATATGCATTAAAACATGGCAAACAGAAAGATCACCTCAGTTTTCTTGAGCTGCAGTTTTTGTTACCTAAGAACTCCATTGGGGGCCACTAGCATTGTAAGCGCTTAAGCTTAAAAAAAAAAGAGGGGCCGGTGGCACCCCTAAACCATCATGTATCGGAAAAATATTTTACAGGTGTTGTTTTTACCTGTATTGGAACACATCACCCAGCCATATTAAAATTCAAGAATAGATTAATTTGATGCACCCTTATATACACACAAGAGAGACCGAGAGATCAGTTCACATTCTTAACTGTTTTTTTCAAGTCACATTTATGTTAGAAATGTGGTGCCATAATTGGGTCTGAGATAGATATATATATATCTATCTCAGTTCATATTCTTAACTGTTTTCAAGTCACATTCATGTTAGAAATGTGGTGCCATAATTAGGTCTGTGTAATCTAACATTGCATGCAATAAATTGTTAATGCTGATTAAAATTGTTTTCTGTATTTTGTCTTGTTACAACCTCAGACGTGTTATACTGTTAAATATCTGCAATGGAAAAGAAAGTTGAATTATTCTGATAGAAGCCCATGCCTTGTCACTATGATCTCGTCCAAGATACAGTACTTTCAATTTTTATATTATTATGAAATTGGCGCATATGCTTTTGTCACCATCTTGTCTTACACATAGTATTTTTATTTTTTGGAAAAAAGCTATTTGCCCTTGTAAGTTTTAAGACTTTTTGTTAATTGTGTTGATATTTTCGCTGTTTGAAATGAAGCCAATTCAAAGTCTCCTCCGATAGATGTTTCAAGACGGGCAAAAGCGAAAGTAAAAATGCAATGAAATCTTAACAATTTAAATTGGTCAAAAGCAAAGTAATAGGGTAATTTAATCTTCGGAAAAGTAGCCATAATATCAACATTTTACAGGGAGGGTAGCCTGCGTGCTCTCACTCGGGGTACCGGCAGCGGACCGAGTGCATTTCCCCCCTGGCTTCACGCCCACACCACAAGTGGGCCGATTAATTAACATTCGGCGTTCTGTACTCGGGCCGTTAAGGCGCCGAGCGCTCGGGAGTGAAATCGGACCTAGATTCAATCCCGAGTCTCGGCCGAGTGTTCATGCCGCAATCGAGCCGCTTTCGGGCCGCGGATTTTTTTGCTACTTGGGCATAATATAATATACAGGATCACACAATCCAGTTTGGACTTTTTAATATGGAAATGAATTCAGGTGGTACCTCTGAAAATTCAATGTCATTGTCTACAAAGTAGGTTTAAAATATAGCTAGAATTGCAGCAATATTTAACACAGTACAAACATCATCACTACTATGCATCTTTGGCCTACATGTCATAGTCTAGTGTTTGGTATTTTTGAACAGTAACAAATCATGAATAATTACAGTAACATGAACATGATGCAATGGTTATGATAGAGGGCCTGGGGTTCACAACAGTTAAAAGTTTGGTCATCCTGACTCATTTATATTCTCTACATTACAATTCTGTCCAAAGAGCTGTCTGGTGTGCCAATAGACAGCTGGACACTGAGGGCACACAACTGCTAAAGCTTTGGATATGTACATTGTACACACTGACCACTTTGTAAGCATCAAATAATCTAGGTAATTGCAAAATGTTGGTCACTGCTACATAGTTACAGGACTGCAATCTTGATAAATCTTACAATAAAGCCTGCTGACCAGAAATAGTATGGCAAGTAGAAGTATTGTATGGTGTATAGGCCCTATGGCAAGGTGTGAAATGTAAATCCAGGTGATATTTGTTATCTGTCTCTTAACATTAAATCGGTATACAGTATAATGCAATAAGAAAATGTTATCAACCAGTCCTTGGAATATAATAGAGGTAACGTGTGTTTTCATGATGCATGCTTGCATCTAAAACGGAGTTCAATCTCTTCTGTAGTCTTATGTGTTACTGGTTTGTGGAGTAGAAACACTGGGACAACACATTTAAAAACATGTTCACATTCATTCATTTCAACTGCCGCTTGATTGTGAGGCCAGCCAAGGCAAGGAGGAGCCCTGCACTTCTCAAGAGACAGTCTGTGGTCAGTCAGCAAGCATTGGAGCTCCATCTGGCATCCAGTGCAGAAAGACCTACAACAAAAGAAGTGTCAAATACACAATTCATGTTATTTGGTATAATCAATTTCAGGGATCAACTAAAGCATTTACTTGTTGAGGTTGTATACAGAAGCTTTTTAGCATGTAGGCTAGGCCTATTGCCAGGTGTAAGGAGTTTAAATGCAATGTTAATGCTACAGCATGTGAAAGTGCTTGGTCATGAGCAGGTAAGAAATGCTAAAAAAAAAAGTATCAAGGAATAAATTATAGGCTTAGTAAACATAGGCCTACTGTATGATGGAACAACACAAAACATGGAAGGCGCAACTGTCCACAGTAGGCCTTCACTAACATTGCAATGAGATGGAACTGAACTAAAAAGTGTAGCCTATCTACACTTAATTTATCCAAAATACATGGTGCACATATTTAGTCTAAGCAGAATAAGACGCACAAGGGGGTACTATAATTAGTCCAAGGGTCAAATTAATGCATGCATCATAGGCAGGTGAGGTTGTGCAGGTCAAAAAGATAACTTTTGCAATTTGTGTTATTCCTACTTGCACAAAATGTATTATCCTTTGATAGACCTAGCTACTTTTTTTCTATTATACCAAGCACCTCACAGGCTGTAGCCTAATCTAAAGCGTTACCCATGCAATTTCCAGTTATCTACCACTATTATCATACTAAACTACATGCAAATACCATTTATGCCTGACATAACTTAGAAATCATGTAATCATAGAAATAATCACAATTTGTCGACAAATCAATGGGGTAGATTAACTTTATCATGAAAATATAAGTTAGCCACCATGCTGAAGCAATGCAAGGTTAGGCTAACTAGTTAGCTAAATACACTTCAGCATTGCATTAGTCATAAATGTAGCCTACAGCTAACTGTGATCATAAAACATGACAATCAGAACAACTGCAAATAATATCACCTTCTAACAAACAAGTAATTTGACCAATAGTTAAATTATCACCTCAATAAGGTGCCACCACAATACCAAGTGTCTGGGTGGACCCTTAAATCTATTACATTTTTAACTTCTACATCGACATATTTGGCAAACCAAATATAAGACTCATGAGGCCAACGTGTATACTTATGATATCTAACACTTACAACTGTAAAAACGTTTAAAAATAAGTGTTTTTCAGCAACTTACCGGTGAATGTTGTTGACGAGCCATAGAGTTCAACGTAGTTTCAGCGCTTGTTTGGAACTATTCAAGCCTCCACAACCCGGAAGTAGCGTCCGCCATTTTTTACAACGGGAGTCAATAGGCGCGTACGACATGAGCTTTGCAAAAGCCATTTCACTCCCGAGATCTGCTTGATCAAACGGGAGGAGCTACAAACCTCTGCAGGAGAACGTACACGTACCTGCAGTTAACACTGCGTGACAGAAGGACGAGATGTCGCCAAATTTTGTTTGCATTAAATTAAGCTTGAATTACCTTTATATTCATCAAAATAATCATGAAATTGGCTGAAATAAATGTTATGATTTTTTAAATAAATGTTTGCATACGAATCATATTTGTTGCTCATTCAGAGTTATCATCATTTTTGCAAAGGAGATTCAAGCCAATCAGGGTGAAGTTTATTGTCATGGAGGTGTTTCCATGCAGGAGCAGCAGAACGCAGCGAGGTTTGAACTGCTGCTCTGCTGCGCAGCAGTAGACTTGCTCCCGCGATATCTTAAGGCCATGTGACAGCTACTGCCGTGCAGAAAGAACGCCCATTCTGCCATGTTGGACAGGTTTTCACCCAAATTGTACCACGTGTAGCGCAGCGCTGCGGAGCAGGCTGCGCAGCAGAAGGCTCCGCCCACATCTCGAACACGCTCTATGGAACTGTCGCCACTCTGTTTTCTATACCGCTCTGACATTACCTACAGAAAACATTCACCCAGGAGTCGTGAAAGAGAGGCTGTGCGTGATAGATAAACATTCGACCCTCTAGAATCCTTTATTTATTTTATTTTATTTATATGTTTATTGAACAGGGACAATGCACAATATATAACTGAGCCTGATTGTAGCCATAGGCTAATTTACATCAGTTGTCCCTGGGCAGGAGTAGATGTTGACATTAAAAAAAAAAAAAAAAAAAAAAAAAAAACTATAGTAAGAGTGCAGAGAGAGACTGTGTCTCACATGGTCAATCTAAAATACAGAAATGCAAAACAAAAACATACATGACATACAATAACTCCTTACCAATAAATCCTTACCTCACTCACGTCAGATGTAGCGCTACGCGCGCACATCTGATATTCAGCGATAGACGAGTTATTTCAGGAGCCAGAAATCCTTGAATCTATCTGGGCAAACGGCTTGTCCATCAATTTAATTGACGTACACTGCAGCCAACCACATCGAAAACCAACCGATGACACTGGTTACGTTTGTTGGATTGGTTGGATTCAAAACAGTTGCTTCTTCGCTACGTCACACCCTCTACAGCAGCCAGCGGTCCTGATTGGTCCGGTTAGAGAATATTGGGCTTGAAATCTCTCTGATGGGCTTCAACATCAGATCGTTGCGCGGAAGTGCCTTACAAAAGTTACGTAGCGCATCATCTGCCGTCGTGACAGATGTTTGCACCTCTCTCCAGGGCCGGTTTGCATTATAATTTTGGCACCAACTCGCGGGCCGGGAGTTTGAGACCCCTGAATTAGAGGCAATGAAATTATTTTTTCCATGAAAAAAATAAATGGATGAACATCTATTAAGAACTACATTGAAATTATAGTGGAAAAATAAATGACTGGAGTGGGTCTTTAAGGCCACCGCACACTGGTTCCAACACAGTGCTGAGCACTCCGCCTTCAACATTCCATTCCATTTGTTTTCAATGCAACCCCACACACCAGCTCCGAAGTCTTCCGCCGTCGGTTGTGAATTACGATTGAAGTCTATTTTTGTCGGAATGACAAAAAGAGGCCTATAGCTTCTCCGTGTTGGCTATCCTTATACCGTCTACCACTCATTTATAATTTTTTAGATAAGGCCTAGGTCTATCACACCGCTCAGTAGGCTATGAAATGTATCTTTAATGTGGGCCCTGAGACAGCGAATTTCACGCGAGCGAATTCAATTTAGACCGGTTTGTCTTTGGATCGTTCTACTTTTATCAGACCTGTGTGGGCTAGCTGTTACCTGTAGACATGGATGATGAAAAATTGAACAATGAAGTCCAGAAACATGATTGCCTATATAATCCAAGAGACAAACATTACAAAAACAATTTAAAGAAAGACAACAAATGGAGTGAAGTTGGTGCAGCTCTTGGAACAACAGGTAAGCATTTTTATTCACAAATATAAAACAAAAGTTCATTAGCTGTTGTAGCTGTATTTGTTCGTTAGTTAGCCTATTGAATTTTACACTAGCCTACATGTTACTTTGGGTATACTCCTGTGTGTATACGTTCATTGTGTATTTATTTATTTATTTATTCAGTGAAATAATTATCAAGGCCTTAAAGAAGTCCTTACTAGGCATAGCCTAGGCTTATTATCTATAGGCTGTAGCCTAATCTCTGTTGCACGATGCTTCCTGCTGGCGAGACAAAATACTGCGCAAATGTATCGCGCACCTCATAGGCAGCATTGCTTCCCCTGTTGCCGCCCATTGCCGGCACAGAGTTCATTTCACTTAGGTGACGGCCGTTGCCTGTTTGGTCTGAGGGCTGCAATTGTGCAGGATGCACGTCGTCATTACAATTGTATCAACCCTTTCTGGCTCCAACATTATCCTGCTCAGCAGCACTGTGAGGGACGCAGCCGCGTCCTCACACTAACACCAGTACCTGTCGGTAACCCCTCCCCTTTGCACTCACTCACGTTTCATTTGTTTTCTTTATATTTAAGTTTAAACACATATTTATATTATTGCATTATGCATACACTACACAACATTCTAACATCTACACGCTAAAAACAACATACCAACATTCCTACGCTAAAAACATGTAAAGACGACACACACTTTAATTTCATATAACATTCAAACTTTATTAAAAACCTTGACGCTACATAGTCACGAAAATGAGTGCACGCATTTTGGTAGATTATGTTCCGTTAAGTATCATTTCCACAATCACTTCTATTAAGTATCATTTCATTAATTTATGTTTGTTTGCTTTACCATGACCGCGCCGTTCCTGAGCCGAGTCTGGCCAGCTTGCCGGGTGCGTGCGTCGCGGTGTTGTGTCCGGGTGGAACCTTCGGCTGTCAAGACGGAGCAAAGAGTTCCTACGTCTTAAGAGCACTCCAGCCGCGTCCACCTTCCATTCCAGCCATGGGGAAATTTAGCTTTGCTTTCAGCTTTCTGTTATCTTATTTTGTATTACATAATTTTGTATTTCTTTATCTATTTCATTTCATATAGTTTATTTCTTCATGTGGGTTTATTGGGATTTATTTTCAAATGGGTTTATTATTTCTTAGTCTTAATTGATTTTGTCATTTTCCCTTTGAGCTCATTATGGTTTGGTTAGAGGAGTACTTAAGCTGGTCTTTTGTCTCACTTTGGTTAGATGGTGGTTAGGGTCTCTTCTGTTATGTTTGCTTAAGTTATGCTCTTTATTTTGGGCCCAGATCCTTATGTTATTTTGTCTGATTCATTTTGAGAAAATAAATTCTCATTTTTGTTACCACTTTATCCTCTGCGTCTCTTGCCTACTGCTTGGTCCCTCACATATGGTGGCAGCGGTGGGATCCTGCCAGTAGGGGGCGCAGTTGGACATTTTTTTTTCTCCTACCACTTTCTCAATTTTTTTTTTTTCTCTTTTTCTTATTTTTTTTTCGTGAGTGCATCCCTCTAATGATGACGAGCCGAGGCGGCAGAGGGAGAGGAATGCAGCGTACAACAATACCGGAGCCGATGACTCGCACATCTGATGGCAGCACAGAGGACGAAGAGATTCAAGGAAACAGCGGTGAGGACCGGAGTGAACCAACTTTGAATGACCTGGCCAGCCTCCTGCGTAATCATATTACAGCCCAGGATGCCCGGGAAGCTCGACACACTCAGGAAATGGCCGAGCAGAGCAGACGGTTTGAGGCACTCAAGCAACAGTTCGGGCTGCTGCGGCTAAGCATGGATGGCCAGCAACGTTTATCACAGCCACCAGGGGGAGCCCTCGGTGGAGCCAGGCTTCAGCAAGATGACTGTGAGGCTGAAGATGAGGTGGAACTGCCCCGTCCTCTGCCACAAAGCTTTTGTCCAGGTCGGCACCGTTTCTCTGAGCCCAGGTTGGAGAAGCTGTCAGATTCAGATGATGTGGAGCACTTTCTTATCACCTTTGAGCGGGTTGCTGTGGCTTGCCAGTGGCCGCGTCGAGACTGGACCCTTCATCTTGTACCACTGTTGACGGGGAAGGCCCGAAGCGCATATGTTCACATGGATGGGGATGAAGCCCTAAACTACAATCAGGTGAAGACAGCCATATTGCGTAAATATGACATCAACCCAGAAACATACCGCCAAAGGTTCCGATCGCAAGACGTTGGTCCTGAGGAGAGTCCAAGAGAACTCTATGTCCGATTAAAGGAACTCTACATAAAGTGGATCCAACCCCGAGGTAAAACGGTGGAAGAGGTGGGTGAAATTCTCATTCTCGAGCAATACCTTCGCATGTTGTCCCCTGAGTTGCAGGTCTGGGTGCGTGAACACAACCCAGAGACAGCGAGTGGTGCAGCAGAGTTGGCAGATGTTTTCGTGGCAGCAAGGAAGAAGAACCAGCCCTGGGCCTATAACACCTGGAAGAATGGCAGAGAGCCGCGCAGACCTCCTCCCACTCAACATCCTCCGCGGTACCCCCAGTTGCCGGGTAAGCCTCCCTTGAGGGAGACATCTGCCTTCTCACCACGACCAACCAGCCAGGTACCTGTATGTTTCCATTGTGGCCAAGAAGGCCACACAAAACCAATGTGTCCCAAGAGGGCGCCGAAGGGGTTGAACATGTGTTGTGTTTCCAAGCCTAAAGCCGAACCTGAAACAAAAGCAGAACCAAGAGTTAAATCAAAGTTGAAAACCATCAATGTACATGTGAATGGCAAACAGTTCCAGGCCCTCATTGACTCTGGCAGTGATCAAACGCTGGTTCATCAGCGGTGTGTCACCCGTGGGGTGATCAAGAGTTCAAGCCCCATCCCTGTTCGCTGTGTCCACGGAGACGAGAAGCTGCTGTCAACTGCTGACGTATACCTGAAGGTGCAGGGGCAGGTGTACCTCCTGACAGTAGGTGTCTCCAATAACCTTCCCTTTTCTGTGGTGTTGGGCAGAGATCTTCCTGTTCTCCCTGATCTATTGCAGACAAAGTCGATGTGCAGTGTGGCGGTGACCAGGTCTCAGGTGAAGCGTGGAGAAGAGTCGCCATTGCTGCTGAGTGCCTTGCCCTTCTATGATGCGGACCTGGAAGGAGTTCCCGGGAAGACCCGTAAGTCGCGCAGCCAGAAGAGGCAAGACAAGTTCCAGTACACCTTCAGTCGCATGTCTCCTGAACCTCTTTCCCAGCCACCGCTAGGGTTCAAGCTACCGCTGAATCTGGTGGAAATGCAGCAAGCTGACCCCAGTTTAGTGAGCCATCTCCAGAAGGCACAAGAGCAGGACGGAACATCCACACCTGACCAAGGTACTGGGGAGAGATATTTCCTAAAAGCGGGCATACTTCACCGCCAGTGTGGGCCGTCTGTGCAGTTGGTGGTTCCTCATGGTGCCCGAGATGCTGTCCTTACCCTGGGTCATTCCATACCCTGGGCTGGGCATCTAGGGAAGCATAAAACAGCAGCACGCATTAAGCGTCATTTCTTTTGGCCGGGGATAGGGGGTGATGTTGCAAAGTTCTGCAGGAGTTGCCCTCAGTGCCAGCGAGCTCCAGTGAGGGGTCCCCCAAGAGCTCCTCTTCAGCCTCTGCCGGTCATCAGTGTCCCTTTCCAGCGTCTGGGGATGGACGTTGTGGGGCCTGTGGAGAAAAGCAGAGCTGGTAACCGGTTCATGCTCGTCATTACCGACTACGCAACCAAGTATCCAGAGGTGTTCCCCCTGAAGTCTGTGAAAGCAAGGTATGTGGCTTCTTGTCTGGTCCAGTTGTTCTCCAGGGTGGGCTTTCCGGATGAAATCCTCACGGACCAAGGTACCAACTTCATGTCCACCCTGATGAAGCAAGTATACCATCTGCTGGGCATCCAGAGTCTCCGCACCACTCCATACCATCCACAAACAGATGGGTTAACCGAGAGATTCAACCAGACGCTCAAACAGATGTTGAGGAAGTTCGTCAATGAGACCGGCTCCGATTGGGATCTGTGGTTGCCATATATCCTCTTTGCTTACCGTGAGGTACCTCAATCATCCACGGGCTTCTCGCCTTTTGAGTTGTTGTATGGCAGGGAGGTGAGGGGGCCTCTAACTCTGCTGCGAGAGCTCTGGGAGGGAAGTCGTGGGAATGAAATGCCTGTTGATGTTGTCTCTTATGTTCTTCAGATGAGAGAGAGATTGGAGAGGATGAGCACTCTGGCACAGACTCACCTTGCGGAAGCGCAGCGGCAACAGAAGACCTGGTATGATCGAACAGCCCGCCAGCGGAGTTTCGAACCAGGGCAGAAGGTCTTGATGTTGCTGCCTAGCCAGGAAAGCAAGTTGCTCGTCAAGTGGCAGGGGCCCTTTGAGGTGGTAAAGAAGCTCGGGCCTACCACCTATGAGATCGCGACTCCAGGACAGGGCCGGTCCACCAAGGTGCTGCATGTCAATCTCCTGAAAGAATGGGTTGCTAGACCTGAAGGGAGAGAAGTGATGCTCATCAGACGAGTTGAGGAAGAAGAGGAAATGGATGACCAGTACTTACCTGTTTCTGCTCCTGTGGCCTTGGACCTTGACCATCTTTCTGAGGATCAGCAGTCCCAGGTGAGAGATCTGTGCACCCCTCAACTCTTCTCTGAAAATCCAGGCAGAACCACCCTTGTCGAGCATGACATTGTTGTGAAACCTGATTCTGTTGTAAGGCGCATGAGTTACAGGATCCCGGAGCGACTCCTTGAGGCCCTGAAGAAGGAAGTGGACCACATGCTGTCGGCCGGGATCATCGAACGTTCCCAGAGTGAATGGTGCCACCCTGTGGTATTAGTTCCCAAGAAGGACGGTAGTGTGAGATTTTGCATTGATTTCCGCTACCTGAATTCAGTGTCAAAATTTGATTCATATCCGACCCCCAGGATAGACGATCTCATTGAACGTCTAGGTAAAGCCAAGTATTTGACAACCATCGATCTCTGTAAGGGATATTGGCAAATACCACTCACCCAGAGGTCCTGTGAGTTGACAGCCTTTAGAACACCTTGGGGTCTCTTCCAATTTACTGTCCTCCCTTTCGGGCTTCATGGGGCCCCTGCCTCGTTTCAAAGAATGATGGATGAGGTGCTGTTTGGATTGTCTGACTTTTCATCTGCTTATTTAGATGATATAGTGATCTACAGCGCCACCTGGAGGGAGCATGTGGAACACCTGAAGGAGGTCCTGGGTCGTCTGCAAGCTGCTGGTCTCACCATCAATGCCTCAAAATGTGTCTTTGCCCAGGCCGAGACTGAGTACTTGGGATTCACCATTGGCAACGGTACAGTTAAGCCACAGCTTCAGAAGGTTCATGCTATTGAAAACTGTCCTTTACCCCAAACTAGGAAGCAGCTGAGATCCTTCATCGGCATGGCTGGTTTCTACCAGAGGTTCATACCTCACTTCTCTGCAAGGGCCGCTCCTCTCACCGATCGGGTTGGTGCAAGGTGTCCGAATCGTCTCCAATGGTCTGAGGAGGCCGTCACAGCTTTCAATGACATCCGCCAGGCCCTCAGTAAGAGCTCTGTTTTGCGTAGTCCAGACTTTGAACAATCTTTTATCTTGCAGACAGATGCATCTGACAGGGGTCTGGGAGCAGTTCTCCTACAGGGGCCACCGGAGGACAGACACCCTGTAGCCTTCATTAGCCGGAAGTTGGTGCCACGAGAAGTCCGGTATTCAACTGTGGAGAAGGAGGCATTAGCGATAAAGTGGGCCCTGGATTCATTCAAGTATTATCTCCTTGGGAGAGAGTTCGTCTTGGAGACCGACCATCGAGCGCTCCAGTGGCTAGCACGGATGAAGGACACCAATGGGCGTATCACCAGATGGTATCTAGCGCTGCAGCCCTACCGCTTCTCTGTTGTCCACATCCCAGGGAAGACCAATGTCACAGCTGACTTCCTGTCTCGCTCCTGTAGCGAAGTTCCAGAAGGGGGGGAGTATGTGAGGGACGCAGCCGCGTCCTCACACTAACACCAGTACCTGTCGGTAACCCCTCCCCTTTGCACTCACTCACGTTTCATTTGTTTTCTTTATATTTAAGTTTAAACACATATTTATATTATTGCATTATGCATACACTACACAACATTCTAACATCTACACGCTAAAAACAACATACCAACATTCCTACGCTAAAAACATGTAAAGACGACACACACTTTAATTTCATATAACATTCAAACTTTATTAAAAACCTTGACGCTACATAGTCACGAAAATGAGTGCACGCATTTTGGTAGATTATGTTCGTTAAGTATCATTTCCACAATCACTTCTATTAAGTATCATTTCATTAATTTATGTTTGTTTGCTTTACCATGACCGCGCCGTTCCTGAGCCGAGTCTGGCCAGCTTGCCGGGTGCGTGCGTCGCGGTGTTGTGTCCGGGTGGAACCTTCGGCTGTCAAGACGGAGCAAAGAGTTCCTACGTCTTAAGAGCACTCCAGCCGCGTCCACCTTCCATTCCAGCCATGGGGAAATTTAGCTTTGCTTTCAGCTTTCTGTTATCTTATTTTGTATTACATAATTTTGTATTTCTTTATCTATTTCATTTCATATAGTTTATTTCTTCATGTGGGTTTATTGGGATTTATTTTCAAATGGGTTTATTATTTCTTAGTCTTAATTGATTTTGTCATTTTTCCCTTTGAGCTCATTATGGTTTGGTTAGAGGAGTACTTAAGCTGGTCTTTTGTCTCACTTTGGTTAGATGGTGGTTAGGGTCTCTTCTGTTATGTTTGCTTAAGTTATGTAATGCTCTTTATTTTGGGCCCAGATCCTTATGTTATTTTGTCTGATTCATTTTGAGAAAATAAATTCTCATTTTTGTTACCACTTTATCCTCTGCGTCTCTTGCCTACTGCTTGGTCCCTCACAAGCACCCTCCACCTAGCAGACAGGATTCCAAATGCGTCCTCAACCACATTTCGTGCCCGTGAAAGTCTGTAATTGAATGTTTTTTTTTTTTAAAGGTTTTGGCCAGAGTAGGGGTGCATCAGGTTGGTCTTCACAATCACAAATGGCATTTTCCAACATCGACCAGTAGCAAACCAATGCATTTCAGGGAGGCCATGTGCTTTGAGAAACTTTGTTGTACGGGCTCTCGGTCAGACCAAAGTCTGGTAGAGCTTTGAAAGTCGATGACAATAAGGCTAGTAGTCCCCTACCTGGACTGCCAAAAGCGTATAATCTGCGTCCACCAGAGCCTTGAGAACAATAGAGAATGATCTCTTGTAATTAAAAAAACTGGCTTCATGAATTGGCTGGAGCAAAAATGTGTATATGCTTGCCATCCAGTGCTCCTATACAATGGGGCGCTTTTTTTGATAGTGTTCTGATGTTGCCCTCCACGTCTCAGCAGTTGGTTTTGGCAGCTGTGAAGACTTGAGGTGGCGCATAATAGCATCGCAGGTCTGGTGTACTGCCTGCGACACCGTTTCGCTCCCCCAGCCTGTAGCTAAAAGCCAAACTTCTGAAGGAATCCTCTGTCGCAAGGAATCTGAAAGACAAACAAAGATGGACACAATTAGACTACTAGAAAACAAAGTTTATGCTGTTATTCAAGTATTATGTTATTCTTTTGTATAGTGCCAAGGGAATACATGTCTTTTTGTGTAGGAAAGGAATGCAAGCTGAGGTGGACACAGTTGCTGGAAGTGTTCCAGAAATGGAAAAAAAGACAACATCGAAGTGGGACAGGGGCAGTTGCCCCAAAAGAGTGGAAATATGCAGAGGCTATGTCTTCCATAACACCTTACGTTGCAAGCAGAAGGTAGCCTATTTTAATTAAGCTACATGTCTTAATTAAGCCATGGGGAGAATGTAAACAGGTTTTTTTTTGGTAGCCCTACACAATTCACATGAAATGATTGTAGCCTATATGAACGATCGCACGTCTTTCTCGATAGGCATATGGTTCACTACTCCATAAGCCTAGTTGATCCACGCAGATGCATGGAGAAAAAGTTATTAAAGGAGAGTGCCGGAGTGAATTCAAGCATAGCCCTGTTGGAAGAGCTTGCTAAATGCGCTAGTTAGCGAGTGGAACAAAATAATTTGGTACAGCACAGACCGTACGCGAACGCAGAAGCGAACAGGCACTTTACACTGAATCAATGGGACCTGACTCTTGGAAACCGAAAGTAAGATCTGAGGTTACATTGACTCAATGTAAAGTGTTTCGCGTTCGCGTTAGGTCTGTGCTGTTTGAAATTCTTTCATTTCATGCGAAATATATTGCTGTTAGAAGGCTCGTGCAGCAGGGCTATGCTTAAACTTACTCCGATATATTCCTTTAAGTTGTAATTTTCATTAGGACAAAATTCCTTTCTTCATTATAGTGAGGCGAAATTTTTGGATCATGGAGGTCTCAATTGGGCCAGACCGCAAGAATACCAGATCCAGATTGTTGAAACATTACATCCATTGCGCTCGATCTCCCAACTTTTTGTCACTAGACTACAACTCGCGGACTCCTTGTTCATTAGCCTAAGGTGAAAATGGGAAAATTTAGGCTATATTTTTTATTAAAGATATTTTTGGGGCTTTTTGCCTTTCATCAGATAGGACAGTAGAGAGATAGACAGGAAACAAGTGAGAGAGAGGGAATGGGGTGGGATCTGGAAATGACCTCGGGTCGGAATTGAACCCAGGTCCCCATAGTAGTGGTCTGATGCTCTAGCCACTGAGCCACAGCTCCCCCAGACTATGTTTCATTTGTTTCACTTGTCCTGGTACTCCATGTATGGTCTACACTGTTTATAGCCTACTGATGTTTCGGCATCCCAAAGATAAACAAAATAAATTATTATGTTTTACAGTTCACTCACAAATATGGGAGATGACAATTCGGATGTTGATGTTCTGAATTTGGATTCAAATTTTCAAGAGCCATTGGACAGGAGAGAAGAAATACCAGAAAAAAGCAAATGAAATTGAATTGTTTTTGTTAAGTCTGGCACCTCAAATGAGGCGATTAACAAAGACAACAAACAGCGGCCAAAGTACAAATGCTAACTGTTCTAACTAATGTGGAACTTCAAGATTTTAGACCTCAGACACCCCTAGGCCTACAACCTGTTAGTACTGAATTTGAAGGAAGGTCCCTTGCACCAAACACGCAATGCGAATCCCAAGCTTATTTCAGAACCATTCGGCCCTGGGAAAACTATGAGTTGTAAACTGATAAATTTGTTTGACTTGTGATTTGTTTGTTGATTTTAGGCTATAATTTATTGCTCACTATGCCTACTTTCTAATAAAATTGCATTTTGCAACAAACATCAGTCTCTGTAATTATTCAATATTGCTGGTGTAGAATTACTAGGCCTTAGGTCGCCAATAAGTATAGGCTATAGACCTACCTTTTTACATTGCTAAATTGTAATTGTTTATTAATAGCTACGTTAAAGCAGAAGTTCGCCCAAAGTGATGTTAAGCCTTGTTTTGGATATCCTATGATGAAATACGATGGTTAAAAGACTGACATTTTGACAAACCCTTGTGTTCCGAGAATTTTCGCTTGTTGCTGCAGCATCTAAACAGCAGCCTATGGCCATTGGAACAATCCTTCCTAACAGGCATTAAATGTCTGTCTACAAAGACATGAAACTCACAGAGTGGTCTGTAGTGTTCAATGATATGCTGACATATTTATGCAACACCGCAAAATATGACTTCTAGCAGCTTCTAGCAAATGTAAAAAACGAAACAAAACTGTGGTTCATGATACTTAGATGGAGAAGACCAACACAAAGTCATAATAAGTACAAACTGAATACTTCTTAGGAGACCTTGTGGTTCAAACTAGTCTATGTGCTGTATGGACGGGTGCACATAAGTGGTACGCATGCGCGGTAAAAATAAAAAAGCGTACTGTCACTTGGGTCACTACCGCGCTCTTGCGTACTGACTATCCCTCCTGAAACATTTCATGTGTATGTTGAATGGTGGTATTTACCTAGTCAAACATGTCTAAAAAGAAACAGACAACAGGAAGCAGTTTCTTTGGAGTTTCGCCACCAACAAAGAAACAGCAAGTGGAGCCAGAGCCGAAAAAAAGACTTTTTTCCGAGAAGTGGCTGCAAGAAGTACCATGGCTTGATGCTAATGATGAGCGAACTGAAATGTGGTGCAAGATTTGCCGTGCCCATCCACAGCTAGCAGACAAAACAGGTGCGTTTTATAAAGGCTCGAAGAATTTTAACCATCCGTTATTTGACAAACACAAAAAGAGGCACAAGCCATTGCTAATAAACAAGCTAGCCGAGCAGAGATAGCAAGCCGTCCACTTAGCAGATGGCGAGAGAAGCTTACTGAGGAACAAAGGCAAGCCCTTTTCAATATTTTTCTTCTTGGTTTCCATAAAGCCAAACACGCACGTCCAATGTCGTCATTTGCAGAGGATATTCCGTTGCTTAAGCGGCTAGGAGTAAATGTCGGGACTGCTAATCACTCACGTGAAGGGGGAACAAGAATTATGCAGAGCATCGCTCACACCATCAGCGCGGAGCTACGAGCAAAGTTGCAGAATGCTCAGTTTTGGGGGCTGCTTTTTGACAGATCTGAGGATATCACAAAAACTGAGCAGGAAATTGTCTACATTGTGTCAGTATCCACTAATGGAGACTTTTCGTCAGACTTTCTTGGATTGATTGGCAATTACAGATGGGCTTGTGAAACTTTTTCATGACGCAGGTTTGGATGACTGGGCAGCAAAGTTGGTCTCCGTGTGCACAGACGGGGCTGCTGTTAATGTCGGGGTGTACAACGGCGTTGTGCCAAACTAAGGGGACTAGTTGCGATTGGTGACTCTCTCGTGCACATTCTGTGCACTGCACACACGTTGGAGAATTGCGCTAAATCAGCAGACCGCATCGTTCCATACTGCAAGACGTTCAATCAGTCAGTGATCAAGCTGCTGCAATTTTATCTTCAGAAAGGTGGCGCCAAAAAAACAGCTGCATTGAAGAAGGTGTGCGAGGAAAATGGGATCTCCTTTGTGAAATTAGGAAAGTTTCATAATATCAGGTGGTCTGCATGGCGGCATGAAGTACTGTTAAAAATATCTAGACTGCTGCCAGCCATTAAAATGCAATTGGCTACAATGGATAACACTGACTTGCAGCATATCTGCACAGAGCGTTTTCAATGCTTTCTATCACACATGCTTGAAATTGGTAATGTTTTAAAGACAACATCAATCAGATTTCAGAAAGAAAAGCTGACCATTGGAGAATGTAAGGATGAGCTCATGGTGGCCATTGGGCAATTCCAACTTATGCTGGATGCTGTAGACCACAGTGCACAGACTGTTTCGAATGCTGATGCTGACAGAGACAAGGCAGACTTACTCAGGGGGTTAATTGAGGAGTTTGAAAGCAGATATGACTCCCTTAAGTCATGTGATCATTTCTTAGTATTTGACCCTTCAACATGGCCTCAGGAAATGCAAGACCTCCACAGTTTTGGAAACACAACAGTTTGCAACATTCTCCAAAAATATGAGGCCATCTTGCACCTTGACAAAAACATCACTCTGACAGAATGGATGCGCTTAAAGCAGTCAGCAAAACGCATGGGAGCAACATCTGTGTATGACCTAGTGCAAATAGTGAATAATCCAAGTAACCCAGATGCTTACTCCAACATCAAAGAGCTGGTTAAGCTGTCTCTTGTCCTGCCTTTGAGCAGTGCATCTTGTGAGAGAGGTTTTTCACATCTAAACATAATAAAAACCAAGTACAGATCCCGCCTGTCACATGATCGTCTCTCAGCCCTTATGCACATCCACCTGTCAAAGCAGACCACAGAGACATTTGACCCAAAGCCAGCTGTTGACCTGTGGATGGAGACAGCTAACCGAAGGCTCAATCAAGGACAAGGAGAACCCTCTACAGAAGCTGCAGTATCTGCCACACAGGAAGCTGAAGCAGAGGACAGTGATGTGGACACTGAGGAGGACAATGGGGGCGGCAGTGAGGAGGGCGACAGTGAGGAGGACTTTTAAAACTTATCGCGGATGAGGTGAGTACCAAACACTATCTGCTGGTACTCACATGAGTAACTCACCAAAAAACTTATGTGCACCCCTGTGTATGGAGAAGACTTGAACAGCAAGCCTGTCTGCTAGTAGGCATAAATAAACACATTTCAGAAAGGATGTTCATGTTCATGTCTGATCCTCAACCATCTGCGCCTGCTTCTGATCGTCTACCATCTGTGCCCGCCTCTGATCCTCAACCACCTGTGCCTTCCTCTGATCGTTTACCATCTGCGCCCGCCTCTGATCCTCAACCATCTGCGCCTAGAATGAGACCACGGGCCCCATGTGGAGTGAAGTGTCGGCGTCAGTGCCATACACACTTTTCAGAGGAACGAAGGATGACCATTTGTAGGGAGTTTTGGAGCCTGGGCTACAAGGACAAACGAGCCTTTGTTTTTCATTCGGTCAGTCAAATGAGGAGGGAGAAGGTCTGTGCCACCCCCAGCAGGAGAGGCAGGACCTTTGTTTACCGGCTGAAGGATGGCAACGAAAATCCCCACCAGGTGTGCAAGCTGTTCTACCTGTCCCATGGATTAAAGCAAAACATTTTCATTTGACTGAAATTTCTATGGAGAAGCGGGGTGGTGTGTGGGGTCTAGGAGGTGATCAGGGGGAGGGGCGTTGCCCACCAGTACACGTGACACAGAACTGGGAGGTGATCAGATTTTGATGTCTAATGTGATACTGCTTGCATTATCAAGAAACATGTTTTATGTCTTGTTTGACAGACAGTGGTGTGATGGTTAATATGGTGTGTGTTAATATGGAAAGGAAATAATTTTGTGGTGGGAGGAATTGGGGTTGGAGGTGATGCATTATATTTTTGGAATACAGGCCTAGTGCAATAATGCAACATGAAAGACCTGTTGTTCCTGACCAAAAAAGTTTTTTTTATAGTACTAAGTATTATACTAAGCTAATACTTTTTTATTGAATAAACACTAATATTATTGGCTTACTGGCCTCTAAATGAAAATAGTTGGCCATGTCATTGTGATGTGTCATTTGAGATTTTAAATTTAAGTTTAAGTAAACGCACACCTTGTGAGGTGCACACGGCAATCAAAGCAGACTTGTGAAAAGAAAAAAGGTGTCGTGGCACACTCAGAACTAATGCAATACTTTTTTTTATTACCAACGTTTCGGCTTACGCCTTCATCAGGGTCATCTCTACACAGAAATCACTCATGTTGTCTATATGGAATCTCCAGATTGGTTGACAATTAGCAAGGGGTGTGTCAGGAGTCCATTCACAAAATTCACCTGGACAGGCAATTATCCCATCTTGCGGCTGTAACATAGGTGATTTTAGACAAACATTTATGATGGTAGACTAAATTCCTTATAAATACATGTAAAATGTGTATGACGTATAAATATAATTACAAAAGACATGTCAAGTTGAATTCAACAGATACAGTACAGTCATAGGTAACATATCAAGGCAATTCGACTAAAAATGGAATACCAATTAATTTAATCAGATTCAATAAATAGTCATAGGAGACACAAATCACGTATGGAATAGATAAATACAATATACATACAATCACAAAAAGCATTTCAAATCAAATTCTGTATTGAGGCCATAGGGCGCTAAGGAGCCAAGTCTGTGAATCCATTGGGCTTCTTTTTGTAATAGGATTCTATCAAGATCGCCTCCCCGACGAGGACTGTCTACCTTTTCGATGCCAATGTAACGTAAAGAGGCAACAGTGTGTTCCATTTCAATAAAATGACAGGCCAATGGATATGTGTCATTTTTTCGTCTAATCGTGCTTCTGTGTTCTGCTATGCGTTGCTTCAATTGGCGTGTTGTTTTCCCAACATAAGCTTTCCCACATGGGCATGTAATTAAATAAATCACCCCTGTAGTTGTACAAGTGATGATGCCTTTGATGGGGATTTTTTTGCCTGATCGAGGATGTTTAAAGTCATGGCATTTATATGTGCTGTTGCATTGGGCGCATGCGTTACACTTATAGTTGCCCGGGTTGATTGGGGCAAGTCGGCCTTTACGATCATCTGTAACGGGGATCAAATCTGAATGGACCAATTGATCCTTCAGATTTCTACCCTAGAGTAGACTACCTGTGGGGGGTCCGTGAAAATGCCACCAAGTACAGGATCTGTCTGAAGGATGTGCCAGTGCTTTTGTATAATGGGCTTCATCCCTTCCGCGCGTTTCGAATACTGGGTTATGAGAGCCGGTGCGCGTCTTTTTATTTTCAACAGTCCTATTTTTTAATAACTCGTTTCTGTTTCTTGTGTCAAGTTTTTTCGTGGCTTTGTTAATTTGTGTGTCTTTATAGCCTCTTTCTCTAAATTTATTTCTCATAGTTTCCAAATTTTGTTCGAAGTCATCAGGTTTTTGACAAATGCGTTTGACTCGACAAAACTGGCTATATGGCAAACTATTCTTTAGAGAGAAAGGGTGACAACTATTTGCATGCAACAGACTGTTTCGATCAGTGTTTTTCCTATATAAATTGGTGTGCAAAGTGTCGTTTTGTCGCACAATCAGGAGATCCAAAAATTGGATCTGTTGTTTGTCATAGGTCATAGTGAATTTTAGGTGGTCTGAACTGGAATTAAGGTATTCAAAAAATGACTGTAAACAGCTTTCAGAACCACGAAATAGAACAAAAACGTCATCTATGTACCGTTTCCATAATAGTATGTTGGAAAAAAATTGGTTTAAGATTGGATTTAAGATTATGTTCTGTTCTAATATTCCAACATACAGGTTGGCGTAGTTGGGAGCCATTGGTGACCCCATTGCCGTACCTTTTGTTTGGAGGAAAAAATCATTCTCGAATCGAAAATAGTTCAAAGATAACACTTTTTCGGCTAACGTTAGGATGCATGACTTTGATGGTCTAATGTCTGGGTCTCTCTGTTCCAAGAACTGCGCTATTGCGGAGAGACCCCCTTCATGCGGAACATTTGTGTACAAGGATTCCACGTCAAATGTGGCTAAAAGAACATCATCCGTTATCGGCCCTAAAGATTCGATTAGTAAAATCATATCAGTTGTATCTTTTACAAAGGACGGCAATTTTTCAGCGTGCGGTCTAATGAAATGATCAACAAATTTAGATAAAGGGGAAGTCAGTGAGTCTATACCGGAGACAATTGGTCGTCCGGGTGGGTTCAAAGGATTCTTATGAACTTTTGGTAGGGTATAAAAGGTTGGAATTCTAGGGTGTTGTATAGTTAGGAAATCATGTTCTTTTTTTGATATTTCTCCCATATCCAAAAACATCTTTAGCAATTGTGTGATCTCTTTTTTAAAATTTTGCGTTGGATCTCCTTTTAATTTCCTATAAAACGCATCATTGCTTAGTTGGTTTTTACATTCCTTTGTGTAGTCTTCCCTGTTTAAGATTACTATTGCTCCTCCTTTATCAGCAGCTTTAATCACTATATCATTATCTCTTTGCAGATCTTCTAAAGCAGTTTTTTCTTCCCAAGAGATATTATGATTCTTTTTGTCGTCTTGTTTTTTTAATAATGTTTCCACATCATGTTGTACAAGTCTACAATATGTTTCTATAGACGCATTTCGATTGCTTGGGGAACAAAGTAACTCTTTCCCCTAAATTGAGTCACATCATTACTGGGTCCATCCTTTATGTTATCTTCACTTAATTCATCATCTTTTTTTGGTACAGTATCAAGTATGACCCTATTGGTGGACCAACTAAAAAAAGACATAACCGATCTTGATAAGCAAACAATAGAGAAGAAGATGGAATTAAAAAAGACACTTAAGGACGACACAAAATTTAACACGATTATGAAAACACACCAAGATCTCCAAGATAAACTGGCCATGGAAATAAAAGAGAAAAAGATAAAAAAATTCCATGCAGATAAACAGGACACAGAAGCTGGAAGAATTTACAACTGGCGAAATCCGGAGGAACAACAGCGCAAATCTGACCACCACCATCGGCCACGTTACCGTACAGGCCCAACAGCAGGAGGCCTACCCGGACCGTCTTCCACCAGCATGTCCTCTATTTCCTCAGGAGATTTTTTAGGCATGGGCGAAATGGACAGGCCAAAAAGAGGCCGCCCCAGAAAAAACGCACGCGGAGGGGGAAGAAGAGATGCAAGGCAGATCGACCAGACACCACCGAGAACTCGGATGCGTTACAGGAACCTGGATTAAATGTTATGAACTTGTCAAGTAAGACTCTCTCCCCTGCACACATATCACTGCTTGATAAAGGTTTAAGCTTTGTGCCTACAACACAACCAAATGATTTTAAAGTGACTGTAGATCTATTCCGATTTTTTAGAAATATCAGGTTGAGAGAGTTTTTTGATACTGTACCAAAAAAAGATGATGAATTAAGTGAAGATAACATAAAGGATGGACCCAGTAATGATGTGACTCAATTTAGGGGAAAGAGTTACTTTGTTCCCCCAAGCAATCGAAATGCGTCTATAGAAACATATTGTAGACTTGTACAACATGATGTGGAAACATTATTAAAAAAAACAAGACGACAAAAAGAATCATAATATCTCTTGGGAAGAAAAAACTGCTTTAGAAGATCTGCAAAGAGATAATGATATAGTGATTAAAGCTGCTGATAAAGGAGGAGCAATAGTAATCTTAAACAGGGAAGACTACACAAAGGAATGTAAAAACCAACTAAGCAATGATGCGTTTTATAGGAAATTAAAAGGAGATCCAACGCAAAATTTTAAAAAAGAGATCACACAATTGCTAAAGATGTTTTTGGATATGGGAGAAATATCAAAAAAAGAACATGATTTCCTAACTATACAACACCCTAGAATTCCAACCTTTTATACCCTACCAAAAGTTCATAAGAATCCTTTGAACCCACCCGGACGACCAATTGTCTCCGGTATAGACTCACTGACTTCCCCTTTATCTAAATTTGTTGATCATTTCATTAGACCGCACGCTGAAAAATTGCCGTCCTTTGTAAAAGATACAACTGATATGATTTTACTAATCGAATCTTTAGGGCCGATAACGGATGATGTTCTTTTAGCCACATTTGACGTGGAATCCTTGTACACAAATGTTCCGCATGAAGGGGGTCTCTCCGCAATAGCGCAGTTCTTGGAACAGAGAGACCCAGACATTAGACCATCAAAGTCATGCATCCTAACGTTAGCCGAAAAAGTGTTATCTTTGAACTATTTTCGATTCGAGAATGATTTTTTCCTCCAAACAAAAGGTACGGCAATGGGGTCACCAATGGCTCCCAACTACGCCAACCTGTATGTTGGAATATTAGAACAGAACATAATCTTAAATCCAATCTTAAACCAATTTTTTTCCAACATACTATTATGGAAACGGTACATAGATGACGTTTTTGTTCTATTTCGTGGTTCTGAAAGCTGTTTACAGTCATTTTTTGAATACCTTAATTCCAGTTCAGACCACCTAAAATTCACTATGACCTATGACAAACAACAGATCCAATTTTTGGATCTCCTGATTGTGCGACAAAACGACACTTTGCACACCAATTTATATAGGAAAAACACTGATCGAAACAGTCTGTTGCATGCAAATAGTTGTCACCCTTTCTCTCTAAAGAATAGTTTGCCATATAGCCAGTTTTGTCGAGTCAAACGCATTTGTCAAAAACCTGATGACTTCGAACAAAATTTGGAAACTATGAGAAATAAATTTAGAGAAAGAGGCTATAAAGACACACAAATTAACAAAGCCACGAAAAAACTTGACACAAGAAACAGAAACGAGTTATTAAAAAATAGGACTGTTGAAAATAAAAGACGCGCACCGGCTCTCATAACCCAGTATTCGAAACGCGCGGAAGGGATGAAGCCCATTATACAAAAGCACTGGCACATCCTTCAGACAGATCCTGTACTTGGTGGCATTTTCACGGACCCCCCACAGGTAGTCTACTCTAGGGGTAGAAATCTGAAGGATCAATTGGTCCATTCAGATTTGATCCCCGTTACAGATGATCGTAAAGGCCGACTTGCCCCAATCAACCCGGGCAACTATAAGTGTAACGCATGCGCCCAATGCAACAGCACATATAAATGCCATGACTTTAAACATCCTCGATCAGGCAAAAAAATCCCCATCAAAGGCATCATCACTTGTACAACTACAGGGGTGATTTATTTAATTACATGCCCATGTGGGAAAGCTTATGTTGGGAAAACAACACGCCAATTGAAGCAACGCATAGCAGAACACAGAAGCACGATTAGACGAAAAAATGACACATATCCATTGGCCTGTCATTTTATTGAAATGGAACACACTGTTGCCTCTTTACGTTACATTGGCATCGAAAAGGTAGACAGTCCTCGTCGGGGAGGCGATCTTGATAGAATCCTATTACAAAAAGAAGCCCAATGGATTCACAGACTTGGCTCCTTAGCGCCCTATGGCCTCAATACAGAATTTGATTTGAAATGCTTTTTGTGATTGTATGTATATTGTATTTATCTATTCCATACGTGATTTGTGTCTCCTATGACTATTTATTGAATCTGATTAAATTAATTGGTATTCCATTTTTAGTCGAATTGCCTTGATATGTTACCTATGACTGTACTGTATCTGTTGAATTCAACTTGACATGTCTTTTGTAATTATATTTATACGTCATACACATTTTACATGTATTTATAAGGAATTTAGTCTACCATCATAAATGTTTGTCTAAAATCACCTATGTTACAGCCGCAAGATGGGATAATTGCCTGTCCAGGTGAATTTTGTGAATGGACTCCTGACACACCCCTTGCTAATTGTCAACCAATCTGGAGATTCCATATAGACAACATGAGTGATTTCTGTGTAGAGATGACCCTGATGAAGGCGTAAGCCGAAACGTTGGTAATAAAAAAAGTATTGCATTAGTTCTGAGTGTGCCAACGACACCTTTTTTCTTTTCACAAGTCTCATTTGAGATTTTAACCAAAATGCATAACAATACAAAACATGGCACAATGATAACCTGCTGTAAAATATCTATAGGTTATTAGGCCTATTAAAACTATGGACAAATAGCCTTTATTTGTGAAGCTGAATTGCATTATGAAATTTTATTAGCCTACTGAAAACAAAGGTTTGGTCGTAGTTTTAGCTTTTAAAATAGTCCTAACAAGTCAACATAGGGAGAGGGTGGGTGTGTCCACCATGCATGCCAGAAGGAGCTAGAAGATGCGTGGATGACAAGCGTCTGCTCACTTAATATGGCCTTCTAAATAATGCTCAATACTGGTAACATGCAACAAATTATTACAAATACCGTTACAAGAACAAGCGCTGGTGTTTATGTATTAGCAACCGTAAATCAATTAGCGTAAACTTTAACGCATTTTTAAGGCTCCGCTGAAGTGCGCGTAACGCCTCTCAGTAGGCAAAACATGCAATGTTCTCTGCATAGGTGGAGCATTGACAAGTAAAGCGAAATATCAGTGTTTCCACACGAGATATTCTGTTCTTTAAGTCCACGTGGACAGCTTGCTTCTATCGATTTACCGACATCATAACATAAACAAACTGTAGCCTAAAATCACGCAGCTCTTTGCATGCGATCATTACTCCGTGCCAATATAATGCAAGGGATTTTTTTCTGTAGTGGGCTGATCAGTCATGATGATCAACTGCAAACTGAACAAGTGTCGCCTCAAATTTTAATTCTCAATCTCTGAGAAGACGTTTTTTTAAATAGGTTAGCCAACATATTTTGCTTAAATCATAGAAGGAATACGTCTGGTCCGCTATGACCTCAATCATGCCCGTTTACTGTATGGTGATAACTATTCTTCATTAAATGGATCAAGTCTCATTAGGCTACCATAAATTTGCTGTTACAGTAGGCTATTATAGCTGAGTTGGAAACACTACACTTGAAAATCACTTTATTTTTCTAAATAAATTAATCCATATATTTATCTTGCTCACCAGAGAACCTGCTTGCGCTTGCGTTGGCTCCTAGGAGCGGTAAAGCAAAGTGAACTGCTCTGCGCTCCGCTCTACTTTCCAAGAGATCACAATTTATTGTAAGTTAAGCCAAATAGTTTGTGTCTTTACTTCTACAAATAACTGACATAAGAACGTCATTATGCGTTTCAAAATAGGCTACAGGCGACAGTTCATTCAGTTGGATCCTTTCTCCTTTGTTCATTTCCATTTATGATGAGACGCAATTAAAGGGATGAGGCGCAATTGACGGAAATCAGTCATACTGACGGAGGACTTTAATCCATGACCTGTCCGCTTTCGGGTATCACCCTGGTAATGACAGCATTGTGCTCTCTGTCATGGGCAAAGAACAGTCAACAGCCCTAGCCGAGCTGCGAGATGGAAGAGGTAGACATGCTCCAGCAAACAAGCTGGACATGGAGCAGCTCTATTTACACAGGATCCTTCAGGCGACTATCAGCCACTACAGGAGGGAGCACGCACCCTGGCGCCGGTACCTCCCCAGTGACATCACCATTAAATTAATGTTTGCTGATTTCCTAGTCAAAGGCCACCAGTGTGGGTACGATACGTATCGCAAAGCAGTGAGGGCGAAAAATATCAGCTTCGCTAAGCTGGAAGAGGAGGAGTGTGAGGCCTGTTTGCTGCAGGAGCAGCATGCCAAGGAGGCGCAGCACACAGAGGATGTGGACTGTCCACAGTGTCAGCAGTGGAAAGCCAGAGAAGAAGGACAACATCAGCATGAGGGCGTAGCAGGGCGCAGTGCCAAGGAAGTTACGTCTGCTTATCTGGTGGCGCTTGAGAAGGACCGTGACTGCGAGCATGTAATCTTCTGGGTTGACAACTGCAGCGCTCAAAACAAGAACTGGTGCCTCCTGTCCTCACTGGTTGTGGTGGTGAACTCCCACCTGGTGGCCATGGATAATGTGATGATGTGTAAATGTCTTCTCATATCTAGTTGAAAAATGTAGTAATACTTGCAGAAAATGAAACGTGCCGATTTCTTCTTTCTTAAAGACCCGGGTATGTGTAAACTAAGCAAGAGTCTGTCAAGTCATTTTCGTGTTAATTATTTCATTACAAGACCTTTGGATTATGGTAAGTGGCAAGTGCTGAGACATGTTGGGCCTACTCTGGATGCATCTACTGGAGAGACTGCGCACTTTCTCCTTTTAATTATTGGAAGCGACTTCTAGGCTATAGCCTATTTGCTTTTGAATTATGACTCCACAAAGTCTATTTCTTGTCTCTAGTATATTTTCTCGTTAAGATATATCATATTTGATTTCTAGTGGACACACGTGGGCATTAATACCGAACATAGATCGCAAGCAATTGAGTTACCGCAGTAGATCCACCGGTGTCAACTTATATATAGCGTGCAACAATTGACCATAAATCAAAGGGCGAATTGTTACAGCAGGCCTATAACAAGCAAGTTTATTAAAATTAGCCTATTTATTGTACTTATTTAACCAAATATCTTTAGGCCTATTATATAAATGTATCTTATGAATGAGAGTGAATTACACATCACACAGATCTAGGCTACTATAGGTTTAGCATATATCATGATGTGTGGTGATTTTTGCAAGTTATTGGTTAGATTAGATAGAACCCCAGTCAGCCAACTAAACACAGTTTAGCCTATAATGTAACCTGTAATAGCAGATAAACATATTTCTTTCATCTAAAGGTTGACTATCTTTACACTGAAATTGAACCCTTAAATCTCAAGGTAGTGCAATTACAATACCAATGGATAGGCCTGGATGTGTAGTTTAATTTGATACCCAATACCTCCAGATATACCCACATAAAGCTTCCGAAAGACAGTGAAGGAAAACCATGTCACTCGCAGTTGCAGTGCCCATGATTGTTTAACCCATTTTAATTTCGGCTCCAAAAAATTTGCAGAGGTCTGGACCTTCCTGCTCTCTATTGTAGCTAGTAGCTTACCGGATACGTCTCCCTCGTGTCTGCTATCTGTCTCAGTAGGTTTCGCTTTGTTAACTTCTATGTGAGATGAACATGGCTCTGAAATTGCAGCATGAACAACTCTCGTGCTCCTGTTCTGGGTTGCAGAATGCTGGCACGTCGAAAAAAAACTAAACATAACCACCAAAAGTATACTATAGTGTTCGCAAGAAATATGCAAATACATTTTTAACTTTTGTCATGTAAAAATAAAATGCTAAATATTGGTAGGGACTATTTGTTTCCCCAAAATTGTGGGGAAAAAAGTGACATGTCACTATGGTCCATATGAAAATCTACGCCATTGCTATGTTGCATTGTGATTGCTGGTAGGCAATCACAGTCTCCTCTTGCATAAGTGAAATGTTTTGTTCAATTTCCTCATGTTCTTAACAAAAGTAATATAGCAAGCAGAGCCAGCTCTTTCACCAGGTTGTAGTATGCCCCTTGTTGCTGGCGTCGGTTGTTCAGAGGATGGGCCCATTATACGCAGCCTCTCCTCTGCTCTCTGCGGCGAAGCAGAAGGGCTGCAATGGCCTGTCTATCCGTTAGTAAATGTGCTGTCAAGAAAGAGGGGGAAAAATGTAATCTATTAGCCTACTAGGCCTTCTTTGACATTTCTTATCGCTTTTGAAAACAGATAGGCCTAGGCCTGCTAGGTAACAGGAGGTCAGAATAGCTTAGGCCTATATGAAAGTTATGGCTTGATTGAGAACACTTTTGACCACTAAATTAGGGTGACCAGTGTAAGAATAATTTGTTCTGGACACTGTGCTCTAACAAAATGAAACACTGACATTCTGGGAATCAACCAGGTTTGCAACAATGTATGCGCCGAATCTCTAAGCTGACAGAACGTGTGTAAATGCACCTTCTCCAGCAACCCACTTTGGATTGCTGTACTTTGTGTTGTTACCAATAAACCCTCTTTCAATTAATACAGGTTTCGGCATCATTCCTTTTCCTCCCTGTAACGACCACGCATAGAACAAAGATTTTGTTCTAACAGACCACGCGTAGAACAAAAGATTTTGTTTTAACACCAGACGTCCCCGATTTCCGGGGACAGACCCCGATTTTTATGACCTGTCCCCGATTTTGGCCAAGTGCGACTCCTCCCGTCTAGAAAAAAAATCAAACAAACCGGAATGCCCAGCCAGTTGCAGCTGAGTTACGGTTTTCATCCATGTCTCGAGTTGCCACCTGTCCCATTTTTGATTGGATCTTCCTCGTTTTTGGTTGTCTGACCAGGAAAACTTATACGTTCTCCCTATACTGGACATGGAACATTTTTAATTTACTATTTCTCCCCGCCAATACATTTTGTGCATTTAACGCACTTGATGGAACCACGATTTGCAAACGCAAACGCAACTTCAGTGTTTCCCATACATAAGACTATTGTGTGGCGGGCCGCCACAGAATGAAATCCTATCGCCACATAATACTCAAGATTAGAAAAAAAAAAAAAAAGACTGGTGAATAATAATAAAAAAAAAATCAGTTGCGTCGTTCCACTTCCCTCACACCTGTATCGTTCCATTCTTTCTTCTCGTTCACGCACGCGCGCACCAGGGTTTCCCACAGCGCTAAGGCACCTTGCCAAAAACTGCCCGCCGCCTTGCCTACGTCCCCCGGATTTTTTTTACGCATAGACCTACATAAAAAGGCCGGTCGCATCATTATCACAGCGCGATGAGGCCATATAGCGGCATCTGAAAGTTACATACTGTGTTCCATCGGCATTCGGCAATGTTACCTTTTGCTACGCCAACATTATTAGTTTAAAGGAAGAGGCTAATTAACCAACAACTGGAATTCATACCATGATTGTGGGTAGAACACCTGGGGTTGTGTTTTAACGTTTAATCAAGAGAATATGTGTAGCCTAAGATGAATATTCTTCCAAGAGTTAACTTTTATGCTAGCATGTTACCATTACCAACTCCACCAGGATACTGGGAAAAGATACACAGTCTTGTCTCTGATTTTATTTGGATAGGTGAACGTCCTAAGATCCGCACGGCCATTCTCCATCGGTCCATTAAAACAGGTGGACTAGGGCTACCGGACCTTAAAAATTATTATATTAGTTTTATGATCCGTCCGTTAATAAACTGGCTATCTCCCAGTAGGAATCCCATCTGGACAGAGATTGAAAGACAATTGGTCATCCCTCATAAGTTGCCAAATATCTTACTTGCTGCACTGCCTCCGAAGTATTGTGTTGCAAAGTACGGTCCCATCATTGCCCATGCTATTCATTGCTGGCAACAGGTTGAAACACTACTTAAGTGGAACTCTTCCTGGCATACTTGTACGCCTGTTTTCTACAATAGTAATCTAAGGTTAGGTGGAAAACCCATTAACTTCCTGCAATGGTCTGAAAAAGGAATTAATAATCTTTCAGACATTATGGATGCGGATGGTATGAGAGCATTCACTGATTTGAAAAAATCCTTTAACTTGCCAGGTTCATCTCTGTTCTTCTATTTCCAGCTAAGAACAGCCATGAAAACCTATGGTGTGCCTTGGGGGATACCATTACCCACACATCCATTAGTCAAATTGTTTGAACAAACTGGGTGCAAGGTTACCTCACTCACGTCAGATGTAGCGCTACGCGCGAACATCTGATCCTCCGCGATAGACGATTTATTTCAGGAGCCAGAAATCCTTGAATCTAACTGGACAAACGGCTTGTCCATCAATTTAATTGACGTACACTTCAGCCAACCACATCGAAACCAACCGATGACGCTGGTTAAGTTTGTTGGATTGGTTGGATTCAAAACAGTTGCTTCTTCGCTACGTCACACCCTCTAGAGCAGCCAGCAGCCCTGACTGGTCCGGTTAGGAAATATTGGGCTTGAAATCCCTCCCAATGGCATCAACATCAGATCGTTGCGCGGAGGCCTTACGAAAGTTACGTAGCGCATGATCTGACGTGAGTGAGGTAAGGTGCAAGGGCCTTGTCTCTAACATATATAAAACTATTCAAGAAGCAGCCCTAAGACCCATGGGGATAGTCTTAGTATGGAATGTTGATTTAAATTGCAACCTATCTCCAATCAATTGGAAAAGGGTTTGAGAAAACATCTTTATTTTTTCACGAAATTCGAATCACCAACTTTTACACTATAAATTAATCCATAGATTTTATTTAACCCCTCGGAAACATTGTCAGCTTCAACTTGCTCCTACCCCCCTATGTTCTTTATGCAATACTAGATCCATTGGAACTTATGCATATGATGTGGGAATGCCCCCTGTGAAGTACTTTTGGTCACAAATTTCTACCAGTATTTCAAGCATACTGGATTCTCAGATACCCTGCACCCCAGAACTGTTACATCCTTGAATCTTACATTCACTCAGAGAAGATTATGGTTAGCTGGGCTAACTGCTGCCAAAAGAATTTTAGTTATGAGATGGAAACCTCCTCATTGTCTTAGCACCCATAGATGGCATTTAGGCTTCTTAGATGTCCTTTCCTTAGAACTTTCCATAGCCAAGACCAAAAACGCAAAAGAATCCACCATAGAAGCATACAATAACACCATTAAGAAAGCAACACAGTCATATCTTCCCTATTTGTCCCAGAGTCCATAATTCTCACGACACATAAGAACCGGCTCAGGCCCAAACTTTACATTTTTTATTTTATTTATTTATTAATTTTTTATTTATTTAATTGATTGATTTTTTTTTTTTCTTTCCTATGTTCATGTATGCCTATACTTACATCCCTATCTAGTTCAAGGTAGCAGGTTAGTAGGCATGCCGGTTTCATTGTTATTTATCTATTCTGTTATTTTATTTTCATATGAGGGGTGGGATGTGGGAGAGGAATGGGTGGGTTCTAGTGGGTAAAAAAAAATGGAGAATGCGGAGGGAGGGGGGTATGTTTAGAGATATGATTGGTGGATAACCACGATTACATTCCTTGCTTATGTGTCTACTCCCCCATGATGAAGAAAATAAAGAAAAATTTGATCACAAAAAAAAAGAATATGTGTAGCCTGTGGACTGCACGTTAATAGCAGTTCACTTAAGTCACCAAAGCGTCAAAGTTAGCTGTCAACGCTAGTTCATTTACGATCAAGAAACACAAGCGCTACTTACGGTATTTGCAATAATTTCTTGCCTATGCCTGTAATGATTAACCATATTAGAACTGGAAAGCGCACGCAACAAATGAGCCATCAACTACCTGCGCTCTTTCCCTTCTGTTGCGCACACAGACACGGCTCCCTCCCTGCCGGTTTCCTCATCATGCATATATGTTCCTTATTGATTTGGTGCAGGAGATAAGCCTACAGTCCTCATACTTTTTGTAAACCTTAAACAAATGGCAAATAATATTTATTCATCAAGTTGGATTTAATTCATGTGACCTGTTTCACAGCAATTTATGATTGTGCCATGAGTGTGGCTGTACTGCAAGTAGCCTAATTGGTACAATGTCAGATGACACTTTATGACTTTAGAAGCCAATAGCCATGGGGAAAAGGTTTATTTTTTTTTTTTACATTGAACAGTTGGGATAAAAACATTTTTTGATGAAGAATAATAGGCAACAGGCATTTTATTGCTGTTTAACACCTCAAAATTAAGTTTTATCCCATTACTTGATTAATTGATGAAATAATAGGCTGCTTACTAGCATTTAATTGCACTGTGATTGTAGCCTTTAAACTTTACCTTATTTACTGAACAAATACATAAATAAGGTAAAGTAAGGCTGTTGCCAACTTAAATTTGTGCCCCATCGGGCAACGCCCCCTCCCCCCTGGTCACCACCCTCATCGACACAGTGGACCACCACAAATTGCTACCTAATCTGTGGGAAACACTGAACTTAAGTCCGTCCTTGTATTTCATTTCAGCGCTATCTTTCTCAAACAGCCTCATTCAGATTAGCATCCCAAATCCGATTTCTTGCATATCCAGATTGTATCTAGAATTGATTTCTGATGGTCTGAACAGCAGAAAACCACATGAATTCCGATTTTTCCGAATCTGTTACGCCCTACATACCCATGTGGTGTCAATTGCGATTCATATCGGATATGCTGCGATCTGAACAGCTTTTCCACATGGGATAAGATTTCACTGTGTCACTTGCGTCATTTGTCAGGTGACACAAACATCAGCACGTGGAATGCAGATGGACGGAAGTGAGAGATTGATGTTAATTCTCCTGAAAAAACAGTATAGTTTGCTAAAACGTGTCAGTGCGCGTTATGGATTTGCCGCAAGTTGCATAACCTGGAGTTTACCTCGCGTGGGGAAAAGCAAGGTTTACCTCACGTGTGGAAAGCAACGTCAGTGAAAGTTTTCAACCACGCATCAGAAAGGCAACTAACAGCTGTTTTGAATGCATTGATGCACTGAAATAAAGATGAGTAATGCTATTCTCCCATCTCTGATACTTCCTTGTTACTTGTAGCTGTGTGCTACGACCCCACTTAACCATCTGAGAGAGAAACAACCAACATTCCACCCTCCATGGTTTTATTTATTATTTGTGGGCATGATGCGTTAGGGTACCATAGTAACCCACGTGGATATGGCAGGTGATTAGCTGACATGGAGATCCGATATGACAAGCAATGTGAACACGGTCGATAGAGAGATAAGATGTTGATCAGATATGCAAAAAATCAGATTTGGAGTGCAGTCTGAACATAGCCTAGGTGTCAAAGCTATTTTCAGTAAATAGGTAGGATCTTATAAGTAGGATTTATCCTCTCTCCCACCAACGAGAACAGGCAAGCAGGGAGAGATGGGAGAGTAGGCCATTTTATTTTTCTTAAAAGGGCAACAGCATGAAAAAAAAAAATCCTAAAAAGAAGCCTATATGTTACTCTGTTGATATTGCTTCAAAGATGGTAGGTATGACTTCTGTCCATTATGGCAGCAGTAGATACATTATTGCAATAAACTCTCTTGGGTTATTTCTCATTTTTAGAACAGGCATAGGCTTACAGATGGGCTATGTGCAGGAAGGTGGGTCCCACATTTAAAATAGTTAAAAGGTCTACATCCTACCACTTCTTACAACTCTTGACAGACCCTAGAATGGCCTAGCATAGCCTACAGAATACACAATGCAGTGTATCATCCAGAATGATAATGCTTCAGTCTGTCTTAAATTTTGTGGGAAAGTTCCTGTCTTTTATTAGGGCCTAGGCCTAATAGTGACAGTTTAGCATAGGGGATAACATCCAGATACTGGGAGCACAGACATAAGTGCCAACTCTAATTGTAATATATACCTTACTAAGAGGGGAAAAGAAGGCCTCCAAGGCCATGGATAAACAAAAATGTCAAATGTGCTGATAGCAAAAAACAAACAAACAAAAAAAAAACCATAGTTTTAATGTCGCAATTCGCTGAACGCCAAAATGTCCCCGATTTTTCTCATAGAAATCTGGTCACCTTACACTAAATTAGTTGTGCGTGATGCCTATATCACATGATCTAACGCAGATCCAACTAAACTACAATATGACATATGTGACTTCTGCACAGCGAAATCAGTCGCTTGGCAGAAGCTTCGTTTCTGAGAAAATTCTAAAAATGGAATGCTTGCACCAAAAAAGTCGAATTTCACATTTCAGCATAATTTGACAGAATAAAGTCTTCCCTTTCAGATTGTTGTTAACTTATGCCGAAATTCATACCTTAAATGGGTTAAAAAATGTGTTGAGAAGGTGTATCCATTTACAGGGTGTCCGCGGGTTTGTAAAAAGTTGTGGTAGTAAATGGAATCAGGTCAAATTAAGGCCAGTAAAAAGTAGTAAAAAGTAAGAAGCGTCATCTGACGAGGTAGTAAATTTTTGAGCTCCCATCCAAATGACACTATGAATTTTTCAATTTGTTTAACTTACATCCATCCTAACTCCTTAAATTACTAAACTTCTGTGGACTTATTATTTTGCGTTGCGAGTGGAACCTGAGTGATAAGCTACTGATGATGTCACGCCTGCCTACCTCGCACGCGCTCAATCAATCTGGGTAGGCTACCTTCCAGATCTCTTCGTAAATTCGCTATTAGTTAATTTA
>JAODXP020005019.1:0-46437 GCA_027497455.2 Sardinella longiceps | reverse complement strand
GGTCACGTGACTTAGCCAGCGTTTACTGTTTGAATTACAACGCGATTTCTGACTTCTCAGCGCATTCAACTGTCGATACATTTTGTTAGCGGCGATCACCATTGACTATGCAATTCTAAATGGAGGATTATTGGCAGAAACGCTTAATAACTGCTTTGTTTGGTTGTTAGCTTACTGGATGACGCCACCGGATCCTGCATAGGTTCTCTTTAAGAGTTTCCAATTTATCTTTATTCTTCTAAAACATTTGTAAAGGTAGCATATTGTTGATCTTTTACCCAAACTATAGTTCTACAATTTTGATCCAGCACACATTCAATATGTGCACTTATTTTAACTGAGGCCAACAGTATGTTTATACAACCATTCAGAAATTATAGCAACGAGAAATTGAATAAATTATGCGCTGAACAGAAACAATATTTCTGCCATTCACTATGAGCACAGTAAAAATTGAGATATTGTAAGATATAATTAACAGTATCTTAACACCAGTCTGTCCACAACAAACATGATAACAGTCCCTATCATGTTGAAATTTGATTAAAAGGCAGAACTCCTATTGATCTACGCAACAGTATTTTATTTTTAACTCCTGGTGTTGCTCCATGGAAATGAAACATGCCTGATGTCCAAAGTGCATCCTTGGCAACAACACCCAAAATAAAAACCATGTTGGATTAAAAACTCATTGAACCCCCTGTTGTTCAACATCTTACCCACTACAGAGAAGCTGACAGAATAACTTAATAAGAACCACTTACCAACTACTGAGAAACTGGCAGAATTGCTACAAGAGGAGGTGAAATCACGACTGGACACTCGTGTTTGATACTGGCAGTAGTAGGATCCTTGATGGACAAAGTCCACCTGGCGGATGGTGAAAACAGCGGAGGTTCCAGAGGCTGCCTTTGTCTCTCTGTAGGACCCAGACAGCTGCTGTAGGGTGAATGTCCCATCCAGGTACTGTGTGGAGATGGAGCAGCTCATCTGGACAGACTGACCCCAAGATGCATTTCGTCCAGATTGAAGTGTCAGAACTGGTTTTGGAAGGATAACTGGAAACAAAGAACATTCCACAACATTTTTCTAAAATTAAAGTTAAAAGCATCATTATTTTCCCCAAATTAATTTCCTTTTTGTGAATGTAGGCAATTTCTACAAACATGACATGACCTACATTTTTAACAATCTAAAAATAAAACTGTATTATAACCCTGATGTGGCCAATATTGGGCCCAAGAAGATTCTTTTCCAGTTTGGAGTCTAAGGAGTGGCTTTGAGAGTGGCACTAGAAGGTAAAACAATTACCAACTTAAGTTATCTATGCAATTAGCCTAGAAATCTAGACCCCCCTAGCGGCAGCAAATTCATTTGGCCACTACAGGAGTCTAGCCAGGCTCGGCAGAGAAGAAGGCGCCCAGATCCAACTTGTATCAGACCAATCAAATCGTCCTGAGGGGTAAGGGAGAAGTGACGAAAGAGAGTTGCAGAGACCTCCGTCTTTTTGTTACGATGAAGCAAATTCAAAATTTGTGGAATGGTACTAATAAACTGAGTCCTCGCTATCGTTTCATGGATTTATTGAGAGTTTTTTGGATGTATCCCTGATATTCCTCAACTGGTTGTCATCATTTCAAGCCTAAGGAGTAAGTTATTACTGTTCGTTTTTGTTGCAGATGAACTTAATATTAGATCAGGCAATGACAATAATTATGATACAAGTTATTAGCGAGCTAAAAAAAAACAAAAATAATATTAGCGAGCACTAGGCTAGCCAGGGGCGTCTAGATTTCTAGGCTAATCGCGTGCAGAGGCGATTTGACAGACAACGGCTGCACCCGCCCTCTACCCAATCCATCCCTTCCAGACACAAGTACAGAAAATCTTCTGTACAGAGATGGCCTGTCAGGCTACTATGCAATATCTGGAGATATATGTTCAATTCACACCATCAGAGTTGTTTCGCTTAACTTTTCTGATATACTTGTTGAGTTGACCTAAGCACTGCTGATAGCACGACCATTCAGGCACTAAAAGACCACACTTAAATGTTTGAATAAAGATAATATAATCCATTTATGGGTGTAATACCAACTGATGGATTCAGCTTAATAAGTTATGGATACTCAATATCTTCAGGAAGACCCTACAGCAACAGAATGCCAACATAAAGTTAGTCTTGGTTTTCTCTTACCCACTACAATGAAACTGACAGAATCACTGCGAGAGGAGGTGAAATCACGACTGGACACTCGTGTTTGATACTGGCAGTAGTAGGATCCTCCATGGGCAAAGTCCACCTGACGGATGGTGAAAACAGCAGAGGTTCCAGAGGCTGCTTTTGTCTCTCTGTAGGACCCAGAGAGCTGCTGTAGGGTGAACGTCCCACCCAGGTACTGAGTGGAGATGGAGCAGTTCATCTGGACAGACTGACCCCAAGATGCATTTCTTCCAGATTGAAGTGTGAGAAGTGGCTTTGAGAGTGGCACTAGAATGTAAAACAACGGGCAACTTAAGATATCTAAGCAATGTCTAGAGAAGATATATGTGCAATTTACACCTTCAAACAGTGGTTTAGCTTAACTTCTGATACACTTGTTGGGTTGCACCAAACATGGTCTTTCCAAAACTAAAAGACCATACTGTTATTGTTTGATTAAAAAGAATACAAAGCAGTTATGAGTATAACAAAACTGATGGATTCAGCTTAATATGTTATGGATACTCAATATCTTCAGGAAGACCCTACAGCAACAGAATGGCAACATAAAGTTAGTCTTGTTTTTCTCTTACCCACTACAGAGAAGCTGACAGAATCACTATGAGAGGAGGTGAAGTCACGACTGGACACTCGTGTTTGATACTGGCAGTAGTAGGATCCTCCATGGACAAAGTCAACCTGACGGATGGTGAAAACAGCAGAGGTTCCAGAGGCTGCCTTTGCCATTCTGTAGGACCCAGAGAGCTGCTGTAGGGTGAACGTCCCACCCAGGTACTGAGTGGAGATGGAGCAGCTCAACTGGACAGACTGACCCCAAGATGAATTTCGTCCAGATTGAAGTGTAAGAACTGGTTTTGGAAGGGTAACTGGAAACAAAGAACATTCCACAACATTTGTTTTACAAAAATAAAGTTAAAAGCATCATTATTTTCCCCAAATACTCTTTTTTCATTTTGTGAATAGGCAATTTCTACAATGTCTTGATAACGTGTGATGATATGACATCTGCAAAACAGTGTGAAATGAAAATCTGAGTGACACAAAGAACACTTTCTTGTAATCATGTTAGCCACTATAGAGAGGCTGGAAGTCTCTAACATGTTGAAAACGTAAAGACAGCATAATACATTGCGGTACTCTCAGTCAATATTCAGCATAGCATATGCTCCATGGAAATTACAGGTGACTAATAGAAACTTATGTCCACATCCATACTAGGAAAATATTCAAAGTTAAAGCAAAATAAGATTAAACCTATACAATCTGAACCCACTGTTCTTCATAAACATCTTACCCACTACAGAGAAGCTGACAGAATCACTACGAGAGGAGGTGAAATCACGACTGGACACTCGTGTTTGATACTGGCAGTAGTAGGATCCTCCATGGACAAAGTCCACCTGACGGATGGTGAAAACAGCAGAGGTTCCAGAAGCTGCCTTTGTCTCTCTGTAGGACCCAGACAGCTGCCGTAGGGTGAACGTCCCACCCAGGTACTGAGTGGAGATGGAGCAGCTCATCTGGACAGACTGACCCCAAGATGAGTTTCTTCCAGATTGAAGTGTAAGAACTGGTTTTGGAAGGGTAACTGGAAACAAAGAACATTCCACAACATTTGTTTTAAAAAATAAAGTTAAAAGCACCATTATTTTCCGCACTTTTTGAATTTTGTAAATGTAGGCAATTTCTACAACCATGGCATGGCCTACATTTTAAACCATCTAAAATGTTTAGAACCCTGATATGGCCAATATTAGTCTGAGCCCAGCATTATTTTAGCCTAGAACTCTAAACATACCCTTGGGGTAGCAAATTGATTTGCTCAGTGTGTAAGTCTAGCTATCAGTCATAGGGAACCATGGTATTCAGACATCTGTGTCAATTCAATCATGTGGACAGTGAGTCATTTGCTGGGCTTAGCACTGTTTGAATCAGCTTGTTCATCACTCGGATCGGCCATAGTTACAAAGTGCATTCTATGGCTCTGGAATAGCGCTATTCTATTGCATGGAGAGGCAGTTTGAAAGATTCCGCCCATAGGCTCTATCCATCGTGACCAGACATTACAATATGTTATAGTCTGGCTTGTCAGGCTAGCATTATTTGGTCACATATCAATTCAAATGATACACTACAATAGATTTATTATTCAATTTAATACAAACAAAACACACAGCTGAACAGAAATACAAGTTCAAAGTTGATAACTTATATATTTGGGATATCCTCTGATATGAACTCTGCAAAACAGTGTAGAATGAAAATTAAAGTGACATAAAGAACAGTTTCTTATCATGTTAGCAACTTTAGAGAGGCCGGCAGTTTCCAACATGTTGAAAAACTGAAAGATGGCACAATAGATTGTGTTCCATTCAGTCAATATTCAGCTCCATAGGAATAAATAGGGACCGATGGAAACTTGTGCCCAAATCTATTCCTGGAAAGAATGACCAAGTTAAAAAAATATAAGATTTAAACCTGTAAACTATGAATCCACTGTTCCTCAAAGGCATCTTACCCACTACAGAGAAGCTGACAGAATCACTGCGAGAGGAGGTGAAATCACGACTGGACACTCGTGTTTGATACTGGCAGTAGTAGGATCCTCCATGAACAAAGTCCACCTGACGGATGGTGAAAACAGTAGAGGTTCCAGAGGCTGCCTTTGTCTCTCTGTAGGACCCAGAGAGCTGCTGTAGGGTGAACGTCCCACCCAGGTACTGAGTGGAGATGGAGCAGTTCATCTGGACAGACTGACCCCAAGATGCATTTCTTTCAGTTTGAAGTGTGAGAAGTGGCTTTGAGAGTGGCACTAGAAGGTAAAACAACGGGCAACTTAAGTTATCTAAGCAATGTCTAGAGAAGATATATGTGCAATTTACACCTTCAAACAGTGGTTTAGCTTAACTTCTGATACACTTGCTGAGTTGCGCCAAAAATGGTCATTCCAAAACTAAAAGACCATACTGTTATTGTTTGATTAAAAAGAATACAAAGCAGTTATGAGTGTAACACAACTGGTGGATGCATGCAGCTTAATAAGTTATGGATAGCGATTGTCTTCATGAAGACACTATAGCCACAGAATGGCAACATAAAGTTAGTCTTGTTTTTCTCTTACCCACTACAGAGAAGCTGACAGAATCACTACGAGAGGAGGTGAAATCACGACTGGACACTCGTGTTTGATACAGGCAGTAGTAGGATCCTCCATGGACAAAGTCCACCTGACGGATGGTAAAAACAGCAGAGGTTCCAGAGGCTGCCTTTGTCATTCTGTAGGACCCAGAGAGCTGCCGTAGGGTGAACGTCCCACCCAGGTACTGAGTGGAGATGGAACAGCTCAACTGGACAGACTGACCCCAAGATGCATTTCGTCCAGATTGAAGTGTAAGGACTGGTTTTGGAAGGATAACTAGAAACAAAGAACATTCCACAACATTTGTTTTTAAAAATAAAGTTAAAAGCATTATTATTTTCCCCAAATATTCTTGTTTTCCATTTTGTGAATAGGCAATTTCTACAATTTCTTGATAACCTATATAGTTGGGATGATATAACATCTGCAAAACAGTGTGAAATAAAAATCTGAGTGACACAAAGAACACTTTCTTGTAATCATGTTAGCCACTATAGAGAGGCCGGAAGTCTCCAACATGTTGAAAACGTAAAGACAGCATAATACATTGCGGTACTCTCAGTCAATATTCAGCACGGCATATGCTCCATGGAAATGACAGGTGACTAAAAGAAACTTATGTCCATATCCATACTAGGAAAAAATTCCAAGTTAAAACAATATAAGATTAAAACCTATAAACTCTTAAGCCACTTTTCTTCATAAACATCTTACCCACTACAGAGAAGCTGACAGAAACACTGCGGGAAGATGTGAAATCACGACTGGACACTCGTGTTTGATACTGGCAGTAGTAGGATCCTCCATGAACAAAGTCCACCTGACGGATGGTGAAAACAGTAGAGGTTCCAGAGGCTGCCTTTGTCTCTCTGTAGGACCCAGAGAGCTGCTGTAGGGTGAATGTTCCACCCAGGTACTGAGTGGAGATGGAGCAGTTCATCTGGACAGACTGACCCCAAGATGAGTTTCTTCCAGATTGAAGTGTAAGAACTGGTTTTGGAAGGGTAACTGGAAACAAAGAACATTCCACAACATTTGTTTTAAAAATAAAGTTAAAAGCACCATTATTTTCCGCACTTTTTGAATTTTGTAAATGTAGGCAATTTCTACAACCATGGCATGGCCTACATTTTAAACCATCTAAAATGTTTAGAACCCTGATATGGCCAATATTAGTCTGAGCCCAGCATTATTTTAGCCTAGAACTCTAAACATACCCTTGGGGTAGCAAATTGATTTGCTCAGTGTGTAAGTCTAGCTATCAGTCATAGGGAACCGTGGTATTCAGACATCTGTGTCAATTCAATCATGTGGGCAATGAGTCATTTGGTGGGCTTAGCACTGTTTGAATCAGCTTGTTCATCGCTCGGATCGGCCATAGTTACAAAGTGCATTCTATGGCTCTGGAATAGCGCTATTCTATTGCATGGAGAGGCAGTTTGAAAGATTCCGCCCATAGGCTCTATCCATCGTGACCAGACATTACAATATGTTATAGTCTGGCTTGTCAGGCTAGCATTATTTGGTCACATATCAATTCAAATGATACACTACAATAGATTTATTATTCAATTTAATACAAACAAAACACACAGCTGAACAGAAATACAAGTTCAAAGTTGATAACTTATATATTTGGGATATCCTCTGATATGAACTCTGCAAAACAGTGTAGAATGAAAATTAAAGTGACATAAAGAACAGTTTCTTATCATGTTAGCAACTTTAGAGAGGCTGGCAGTTTCCAACATGTTGAAAAACTGAAAGACGGCACAATAGATTGTGTTCCTTTCAGTCAATATTAAGCTCCATAGGAATAAATAGGGGCAGATGGAAACTTGTGCCCAAATCTATTCCAGGAAAGAATGACCAAGTTAAAACAATATAAGATTTAAACCTGTAAACTCTGAACCCACTGTTCCTCATAAGCATCTTACCCACTACAGAGAAGCTCACAGAATCACTGCGAGAGGAGGTGAAATCACGACTGGACACTCGTGTTTGATACTGGCAGTAGTAGGATCCTCCATGAACAAAGTCCACCTGACGGATGGTGAAAACAGTAGAGGTTCCAGAGGCTGCTTTTGTCTCTCTGTAGGACCCAGAGAGCTGCTGTAGGGTGAACGTCCCACCCAGGTACTGAGTGGAGATGGAGCAGTTCATCTGGACAGACTGACCCCAAGATGCATTTCTTTCAGTTTGAAGTGTGAGAAGTGGCTTTGAGAGTGGCACTAGAAGGTAAAACAACGGGCAACTTAAGTTATCTATGCAATGTCTAGAGAAGATATATGTGCAATTTACACCTTCAAACAGTGGTTTAGCTTAACTTCTGATACACTTGTTGAGTTGCACTAAGCACTGCTGATAGCATGGTCATTCCAAAACTAAAAGACCATACTGTTATTGTTTGATTAAAAAGAATACAAAGCAGTTATGAGTGTAACAAAACTGGTGGATTCAGCTTAATATGTTATGGATACTCAATATCTTCAGGAAGACCCTATAGCAACAGAATGGCAACATAAAGTTAGTCTTGTTTTTCTCTTACCCACTACAGAGAAGCTGACAGAATCACTATGAGAGGAGGTGAAGTCACGACTGGACACTCGTGTTTGATACTGGCAGTAGTAGGATCCTCCATGGACAAAGTCAACCTGACGGATGGTGAAAACAGCAGAGGTTCCAGAGGCTGCCTTTGCCATTCTGTAGGACCCAGAGAGCTGCTGTAGGGTGAACGTCCCACCCAGGTACTGAGTGGAGATGGAGCAGCTCAACTGGACAGACTGACCCCAAGATGAATTTCGTCCAGATTGAAGTGTAAGAACTGGTTTTGGAAGGGTAACTGGAAACAAAGAACATTCCACAACATTTGTTTTACAAAAATAAAGTTAAAAGCATCATTATTTTCCCCAAATACTCTTTTTTCATTTTGTGAATAGGCAATTTCTACAATGTCTTGATAACGTGTGATGATATGACATCTGCAAAACAGTGTGAAATGAAAATCTGAGTGACACAAAGAACACTTTCTTGTAATCATGTTAGCCACTATAGAGAGGCTGGAAGTCTCTAACATGTTGAAAACGTAAAGACAGCATAATACATTGCGGTACTCTCAGTCAATATTCAGCATAGCATATGCTCCATGGAAATTACAGGTGACTAATAGAAACTTATGTCCACATCCATACTAGGAAAATATTCAAAGTTAAAGCAAAATAAGATTAAACCTATACAATCTGAACCCACTGTTCTTCATAAACATCTTACCCACTACAGAGAAGCTGACAGAATCACTACGAGAGGAGGTGAAATCACGACTGGACACTCGTGTTTGATACTGGCAGTAGTAGGATCCTTGATGGACAAAGTCCACCTGACGGATGGTGAAAACAGCAGAGGTTCCAGAAGCTGCCTTTGTCTCTCTGTAGGACCCAGAGAGCTGCCGTAGGGTGAACGTCCCACCCAGGTACTGAGTGGAGATGGAGCAGCTCATCTGGACAGACTGACCCCAAGATGAGTTTCTTCCAGATTGAAGTGTAAGAACTGGTTTTGGAAGGGTAACTGGAAACAAAGAACATTCCACAACATTTGTTTTAAAAAATAAAGTTAAAAGCACCATTATTTTCCGCACTTTTTGAATTTTGTAAATGTAGGCAATTTCTACAACCATGGCATGGCCTACATTTTAAACCATCTAAAATGTTTAGAACCCTGATATGGCCAATATTAGTCTGAGCCCAGCATTATTTTAGCCTAGAACTCTAAACATACCCTTGGGGTAGCAAATTGATTTGCTCAGTGTGTAAGTCTAGCTATCAGTCATAGGGAACCGTGGTATTCAGACATCTGTGTCAATTCAATCATGTGGACAGTGAGTCATTTGGTGGGCTTAGCACTGTTTGAATCAGCTTGTTCATCGCTCGGATCGGCCATAGTTACAAAGTGCATTCTATGGCTCTGGAATAGCGCTATTCTATTGCATGGAGAGGCAGTTTGAAAGATTCCGCCCATAGGCTCTATCCATCGTGACCAGACATTACAATATGTTATAGTCTGGCTTGTCAGGCTAGCATTATTTGGTCACATATCAATTCAAATGATACACTACAATAGATTTATTATTCAATTTAATACAAACAAAACACACAGCTGAACAGAAATACAAGTTCAAAGTTGATAACTTATATATTTGGGATATCCTCTGATATGAACTCTGCAAAACAGTGTAGAATGAAAATTAAAGTGACATAAAGAACAGTTTCTTATCATGTTAGCAACTTTAGAGAGGCCGGCAGTTTCCAACATGTTGAAAAACTGAAAGACGGCACAATAGATTGTGTTCCTTTCAGTCAATATTCAGCTCCATAGGAATAAATAGGGACCGATGGAAACTTGTGCCCAAATCTATTCCTGGAAAGAATGACCAAGTTAAAAAAATATAAGATTTAAACCTGTAAACTATGAATCCACTGTTCCTCAAAGGCATCTTACCCACTACAGAGAAGCTGACAGAATCACTGCGAGAGGAGGTGAAATCACGACTGGACACTCGTGTTTGATACTGGCAGTAGTAGGATCCTCCATGAACAAAGTCCACCTGACGGATGGTGAAAACAGTAGAGGTTCCAGAGGCTGCCTTTGTCATTCTGTAGGACCCAGAGAGCTGCTGTAGGGTGAATGTCCCACCCAGGTACTGAGTGGAGATGGAGCAGTTCATCTGGACAGACTGACCCCAAGATGCGTTTCTTTCAGTTTGAAGTGTGAGAAGTGGCTTTGAGAGTGGCACTAGAAGGTAAAACAACGGGCAACTTAAGTTATCTAAGCAATGTCTAGAGAAGATATATGTGCAATTTACACCTTCAAACAGTGGTTTAGCTTAACTTCTGATACACTTGCTGAGTTGCGCCAAAAATGGTCATTCCAAAACTAAAAGACCATACTGTTATTGTTTGATTAAAAAGAATACAAAGCAGTTATGAGTGTAACACAACTGGTGGATGCATGCAGCTTAATAAGTTATGGATAGCGATTGTCTTCATGAAGACACTATAGCCACAGAATGGCAACATAAAGTTAGTCTTGTTTTTCTCTTACCCACTACAGAGAAGCTGACAGAATCACTACGAGAGGAGGTGAAATCACGACTGGACACTCGTGTTTGATACAGGCAGTAGTAGGATCCTCCATGGACAAAGTCCACCTGACGGATGGTAAAAACAGCAGAGGTTCCAGAGGCTGCCTTTGTCATTCTGTAGGACCCAGAGAGCTGCCGTAGGGTGAACGTCCCACCCAGGTACTGAGTGGAGATGGAACAGCTCAACTGGACAGACTGACCCCAAGATGCATTTCGTCCAGATTGAAGTGTAAGGACTGGTTTTGGAAGGATAACTAGAAACAAAGAACATTCCACAACATTTGTTTTTAAAAATAAAGTTAAAAGCATTATTATTTTCCCCAAATATTCTTGTTTTCCATTTTGTGAATAGGCAATTTCTACAATTTCTTGATAACCTATATAGTTGGGATGATATAACATCTGCAAAACAGTGTGAAATAAAAATCTGAGTGACACAAAGAACACTTTCTTGTAATCATGTTAGCCACTATAGAGAGGCCGGAAGTCTCCAACATGTTGAAAACGTAAGGACAGCATAATACATTGCGGTACTCTCAGTCAATATTCAGCACGGCATATGCTCCATGGAAATGACAGGTGACTAAAAGAAACTTATGTCCATATCCATACTAGGAAAAAATTCCAAGTTAAAACAATATAAGATTAAAACCTATAAACTCTTAAGCCACTTTTCTTCATAAACATCTTACCCACTACAGAGAAGCTGACAGAAGCACTGCGGGAAGATGTGAAATCACGATTGGACACTAGTGTTTGATACTGGCAGTAGTAGGATCCTCCATGGACAAAGTTCACCTGATGGATGGTGAAAACAGCAGAGGCTCCAGAGGCTGCCTTTGTCTCTCTGTAGGACCCAGAGAGCTGCTGTAGGGTGAACGTCCCACCCAGGTACTGAGTGGAGATGGAGCAGCTCATCTGGACAGACTGACCCCAAGATGAATTTTGTCCAGATTGAAGTGTCAGAACTGGTTTTGGAAGGATAACTAGAAACAAAGAACAGTCCACAACATTTGTTTTTAAAAAATAAAGTTAAAAGCATTATTATTCTCCCCAAATATTCTTGTTTTCCATTTTGTGAATAGGCAATTTATACAATTTCTTGACAACCTACAGTATATATTTGGGATGATATGACATCTGCAAAACAGTGTGAAATGAAAATGTGAGTGACAGAAAGAACACTTTCTTATAATCATGTTAGTCACTTTAGAGAGGCTGGAAGTTGAAAATGGAAAGAGAGCATAGTACATTGCGGTACTCTCAGTCAATATTCAGCACGGCATATGCTCTATGGAAATTACAGGTGACTAATAGAAACTTATGTCCATATCCATACTAGGAAAAATTTCCGAGTTAAAACAATATAAGATTTAAACCTGTAAACTCTGAATCCACTGTTCCTCATAAGTATCTTACCCACTACAGAGAAGCTGACAGAATCACTGCGAGAGGAGGTGAAGTCACGACTGGACACTCGTGTTTGATACTGGCAGTAGTAGGATCCTCCATGAACAAAGTCCACCTGACGGATGGTGAAAACAGCAGAGGTTCCAGAGGCTGCTTTTGTCTCTCTGGAGGACCCAGAGAGCTGCTGTAGGGTGAATGTCCCACCCAGGTACTGAGTGGAGATGGAGCAGTTCATCTGGACAGACTGACCCCAAGAGGCATTTCTTTCCGTTTGAAGTTTCAGCACTGGTTTTGGAAGAGTCACTGGAGACAAATAAGATGTCAGAACATTTGTTTTCATAAATTGTCCAATTATTCCACTGTATGTTTTACTTTCTGCTTCTTTATCAACTCGACATAGTAGCAAAAACATAAAAGCTGACGGTACCCATCATGTTGAAAAATTACTGGGCAGAACTCATCAATTTATCAATTTGTATATGATTGATGATTAGACTTCTCTTATCTTGCCTTAATGGCTTTAGTGCCAGCATTTCATTATTGTTTTATGAATACAGAATAGCTTGTAGAACACTTCAGCAGCACAATCCCAACAATTTTATAAACATACTTACCCACTACAGAGAAGCTGACAGAATCACTACGAGAGGAGGTGAAATCCCGACTGGACACTCGTGTTTGATACTGGCAGTAGTAGGATCCTCCATGGACAAAGTCCACCTGACGGATGGTGAAAACAGCAGAGGTTCCAGAGGCTGCCTTTGTCTCTCTGTAGGACCCAGAGAGCTGCTGTAGAGTGAACGTCCCACCCAGGTAATGAGTGGAGATGGAGCAGCTCATCTGGACAGACTGACCCCAAGATGAGTTTCTTCCAGATTGAAGTACAAGCGATGGTTTTGAAAGGGTAACTGGAAACAAAGGATATTCCACAACAATGTTTTCAAAAGTACAGTATACAAAAGTATACTGATAATAATTCTTCCTAAATGTTTTACTTATGTAGCCTAGAAATCTAGACATACTCCAGTGGTGGCAAATAGATTTGCTCAGCCAGTGAATCTAGTAGAAGAAAAGCATAGGGTTTTGATTGGTCAGACACCATTGGTGTTGACTAATCACAATGTTTTATATTTTTAGGGCGGGCTTTGCCGAAAACAACAGTCTTTTTATTTGGTGTTTACATCTTGTCCATTCCTCTGTTGGTCATAGCGCTATTGCGTGCAGAAGCAGTTTGTAAGAAAACTGTCTTGTTCTGCCCACGATTGAGTTTGGTCTATCTATCGATGCCAGATTAAACATTTTAATGTTAAAGGATGGCTTCTCAGGCTACTACTTATGATCTATGATATGCACGGAATGATCATCATTTCACACAATCTAACCTTATTATATAATCCGTTGCCAATGTGGTCGAGCTGAGATAAATAACATTTCAGAACATTAGTCTATATACTTATAAGTAGTTTACTATACGTTTCTACTACTTTCAACGAATCCCTATAGCTGATAGCTAGACGTACTCGCTGAGCAAATCAATTTGCTATGATTTCTAGACTACTTTGTATGATAAAATAGCAAACTCAAGCCAGCAACATAATGGCAACAATTTTTTAAACATACTTACCAACTACAGAGAAGCTGACAGAATCACTGCAGGAAGATGTGAAATCACGACTGGAAACTTGTGTTTGATACTGGCAGTAGTAGGATCCTCCATGAGCAAAGCCCACCTGACGTATGGTGAAAACAGCAGAGGTTCCAGAGGCTACCTTTGTCTCTCTGTAGGACCCAGACAGCTGCTGTAGGGTGAACGTCCCACCCAGGTACTGAGTGGAGATGGAGCAGTTCATCTGGACAGACTGACCCCAGGATGCATTTTTTCCAGTTTGAAGAACAAGAACTGGTTTTGGAAGGGTAACTGGAAACAAAGGATATTCCACAATATTTGTTTTCAAAAGTAGAGTTAAACTCATAATTATTCTTCCTAAATGGTCTATGATTCATGACAAGCACAGAATGATCAACATTTCACACTAACATTTACATTGTTGCATATCCTGCTATGGCCAAGAGGCCTAGCTGGAGAAAAATAACATTTCATTTCAGATTAGATTTAAGAAATAGTTTTCTACTACTTTCTGCTGGTTTATCAGATAAATTATGGGTGTTGAACACTGACAATAATGCACTTTAAAGGTAGCCTGGCTAATAAGCTTTAAAGCTAGCCTGGCTAATAACTGTTGACTCCGTCATACAGTCTGGAACAATGCAATTGAAACATGTTTCCGTTTGGATATGACATACTCGCTCACCTGGCTCTCACGCCTCCAACTTCTGTGTTCAGTAGTAACAGATCGCTGTCTTGTTCCGATTTATTTTGACATCGTAGTGGCAATAAGTCCTCAAGATCATGGATGTTAATGTCATGTACCAATTTTGTAAAGGTAATTCGAAAGTAGGGGGTAGAATAACGAACGCGTTCCTATGCTGTTGAACTACAATCTGCTGAACTACAGGCAAGTTCAGAGACATCGCTCTAAACTGTGTGCTGATTGGCAAAAATGTAGAGAAACTGGGCCAGACTACTGTACGGAGCTAGCCTAGACTCTAGACGTACCCCTAGCGGTAGCAAATTTGAATTTGCACAGAGGATACGTCTAGAGGCCACTGATAGAAACCCGTTGTATCCTTCCTCTGGCGGCGGATAACCAATCACAGCGCGGTATGTGTACAGGAAATCGTAAGGCGGGCTTTGTACGATGACGACAGCCCTGCTCAAACCAGAGCGGAATCGTCTTTGGCTTTAGTTTTGGACGAATTGCACTTGTCATTTTCTTTGAAAGTGAAACAAGAAAGTGCACTGAAGTTTTTCGTTCTGAAAAAGATGTCTTTGCCGTGTTACCGACGGGCTACGGGAAAAGTTTGATATACCAGCTGGTACCACTGGCCGGAACGCTAGCCTATTACGTGGAGAGGCAGTTTGAAAGACAACGCAATCACCCGCCCCTCCATTGAGGTACAGTCTATCAGTGGTCTTCAGACTATACATTCTTATGATATAGTCTGGCGTGTCAGGCTAGTACGGAGCTAAAATCTAAAATTTAGTGGAACTACGTAGGATGGCATTGCCAGGCTACTTTAAAGTGGCCTCAGGCACAAAATACAACTGAAAAGAACCCTCTGAGCCACAACTCATGCACACGCTCAAAATAGCCTGTGACATCAAGGTCTTGGAGTGATACAAAGTCATATGGTCAGTGTTTATACAGTGGTGGCACAGGACAGTTAATGGCCAAAACAAGTTGTTATCAGGTGTGTGTTTAGATTCACCAATCATGTTCACATTGAAATTTTAATGATTTTGTGTGTTCCAAAAAGATCATTTTAAACTGTAACAATATTAGTCTGACAAGCCAGACTATAACATTAAATGTATATTCTGGCCACGATAGATAGATCCTTGAGGCGAAATCTTTCAAACTACTTCTGCATGCAATAGGATAGGGCTATGATTAGAGCCATAGAAAGCGCTGGCTACAACCAATCAGTGCAACAAACAAGCTGATTCAAACAATGCTATAGCCCGTCCAACAACTCCCTGTCCACATAGAGTGTTGTGATTGGCTAAACACCACTGATGCCTGATTAACATGGTTCCCTATGGTTGATAGTTAGACATATTCACTGAGCAAATCAATTCATCTAGAGTTCTAGGTTATAATAAAATGGGGACTCAAAAGAAAAAAAAATGCTATTGCTGCAGTGACATTGATAACAGAGACTATTACAGCAACAGGTTAAACAGACAGTTGTTTTGCGACATACTGATAAATTGTAATACTTACATGGATTTATATCCACATGGACGCACATCTCTCACAGTCCAGCGTCCATGACTGTTCACAGAGCGCTACCTCTCCTGACCGTTCGGTTTTGTTCGCAAACGTTAACCAAGAACTTCCAAGCAATTGAAAACCAATTAGCAATGTTCGCAACCATTCAGGTGAATACAAGGGTGTTAGGGATTCCGCACTCTAGCTCTGACATCATTGTGTAACACTTTGAAATTTCCATTTCAAAGACCGTTTCGGTTGCCTCAGGACACCGGTGACGCACAGCAGGCAGTGAACCTAACATAGTACTTGTAGATAAAACTAAATTTAAAAGTTATAGCGCAGGTGTGAGGGATTGCATTTAAATCAGTGGAGTCTAAATGAATAAGCAAAGCACTCAGAACACCTTTTGATATCTTGCAATAAAGTTGGCCATGAGTGTTTCTCAAAGTCGAGAATGCTTCCTAGGTAGCACACTAGCCTTGGAAGCCGTACACTTCAAAAACAAGGATCCATCAGTGCATCCTTGAAAAATCTATGAACAAAGACCTCTGTCCTCGCTAGAATTTAGAAGGATACTTGACTTTGGAACAGTACTTGGCGACTGACAATGACGTGGAATGCTAGAAAAAGCAGCCTTCCAAGCATGCTTCCTCAACTTTGAGAAACGCTCCATGTATACTCCTTGCTTAAGACACAATGGACTTCTGGATACCTGAATGACCCTTGGCCACAAAGGATGTGCATGATCAAATGAAGACTCATGCTAGGAGGGACATATGGTCTTTGCCTGAGAGGGATTTTCATCTGTAGTTTCAGAGGCTTAGGTACAGTAGATGTAACAAAAGCACAACTACTTGACCCATCTCTGACACATCAACCTTAATGAGAAATAGCTTGGATGGGTCAGGCAAGCTCATAATAGATGGTGCATTGCATTAAAGGCTTTTTGTGTCGATTCTGTCCATTATAGGCTGTGGTTTGCCCTTAAGGAGAGTTAACATAGGGTACTGTAAAGGAGCGAAACCAAGAATCAACCAGCAGTAAAATTGGGCAAACCCAAGAAAGTGCCTCAACTCCTTAATGTTTTGGGATCTTGGGCATTGCGTGACACCTTCAATTTTATCCTCCATTCAAGAGCTGAATCACATACTATATCCAAGCAAGGAGATGATTGTCTGATGGAAGAAAGATATTTTCCAAGTGTGGCATATAAATGATGATGCAGGAGACATTTGAAAACTTGTCTGACAAAGCAGCATGCCCCTCAGACTTTTTCTATAGCCAATGGAACCAGACGATGGAGGATAGTCGATAGACACAAGGACATAATCTACCATCATTCTTTTCTAGGAGGAGGAAGAATCCCACAGTTGCTTGTTAGATGGATTGACAAACGTACACCTGCTGAGGGGCCTCTTTTATGTACTTTTAATGGCAAGCACATCTTTGGCTGACAGTGGATACTCCTCAAATTAGGCACCAGAAAGAAGGTCAATTATAGCCTGCCATAGCCCGACCATAATACTGCTGTTCATCCGTATTCATGGTCTGGAGGTTCTTTAACCTGACGCGATTATACTGTGCGGGGGGGAGGGCATTCACTTTTGGTTTGAAACAATTGGACAGCTCGTCTAATCAGCGTTGCTTATTGGCCGGTAGACTCTCTACCGATATAAACACGCCCAAGAGGACCGTGCCCAGACCATGATGCGTATGAACATTCGTATTATGGGCGGGCTATGTCAGGCTAGGTCAATTACACAGTCGCAAGAGTTAGGAGACAGGGGAAATGTTACTTTGGCCTTGGAAAAGATACTGTCAGTGCATTGATATGCATTGAGGATCTGGATTCTCTACCACATGGGATTTTAGGCAGCATTGTTGACTGAAGAGTGACCAAATGGGGACCAGGACTCGTTCACTCCATTAAACCGTTTTTTTTTTTTTTTTTTTTCTAGGATCTACAACCCTAGCTAATGGACAGTATAAAGGATATCTAGTGGAATTACTTACTTGTAGAAACATTAACGTTAGGGCTGTATTTCATCAACTTACCCACTACAGAGAAGCTGACAGAATCACTGCGAGAGGAGGTGAAATCACGACTGGACACTCGTGTTTGATACTGGCAGTAGTAGGATCCTCCATGGGCAAAGTCCACCTGACGGATGGTGAAAACAGCAGAGGTTCCAGAGGCTGCCTTTGTCTCTCTGTAGGACCCAGAGAGCTGCTGTAGGGTGAATGTCCCACCCAGGTACTGAGTGGAGATGGAGCAGTTCATCTGGACAGACTGACCCCAAGATATGGTTCCTACTGTCTGAAGTGTGATAGCTGGTTTTGTCAGTGTTACTGAAAACAACAAAAATAACAAAATAGCAAAATGATCAGTTTCAAAATATGATACTTTATAACTCATCATTGATGTTGTTTCTAATCCTGGTGCATGTAAATGAATTCAGATTTCATTTTCATTCTGAAGAGGACAGGGGAGAATTCTAAATGAGCCAAATAACCGAGACAAGAGCAATGGCCAACATTGTGGTGTTGATTGTTCTATTTCATCCTAAAAAGTGCTAAGTGGCTAAAAGTGCTAAAACCTGAACTTTTCCTTTAAATATCACTGATAGTAACCCTCTTGAAATAAAAAAGATAAAATCCACTCATGACAAGGATGACCCAGATTATGTAAAAAGTTGAAAAGTTTTACTCTTTGGAGCCACTACTGATCATCATTTTAAATCTTACCCACTACAGAGAAGCTGACAGCATCACTGCGAGGGGAGGTGAAATTTTGAACAGCTATTCTTTTTTGATACTGGCAGTAGTAGGATCCTTGATGGGCAAAGTCCACCTGTTGGATGGTGAAAACAGCAGAGGTTCCAGATGCTGCCTTTGTCATTCTGTAGGACCCAGAGAGCTGCTGTAGGGTGAACGTCCCACCCAGGTACTGAGTGGAGATGGAGCAGCTCATCTGGACAGACTGACCCCAAGATATGGTTCCAGACGTTTGAAGAGTGATGGTTGGTTTTGAAAGTGTAACTGGAAGAAAAGGAGTCATCATGGGTACACGCCACATGCCCAGGGACCTACACATTATTTTTACTCTCCGAAAAAATGATCAAAACAGGAATGAAGAAGAAATCAGTTTCCCTTAGGCTTTTCACCTAAATATAAATGTCAAATTTTCTGCATCTGAAGCGAAACCATAGGCCATAGGCAGGGATGGGCAATTATTTTGGCTGAAAGGCCAAATTGGTTTTTACATTTTGACAGGCCGGGTGTTACAGTCAACCGGTTGATGCTGGTAAAACCATAGGCCCACTTTCTACAGAGGACATGTTAACATGCAGGGATAATAATCTAAGTCACCTTGGCTAATTGAGAAATTATTCTATTTTGGGAAGGCTCCACGGGCCGGATTAAATAGCAATGGGCATTATGTGTCTTATATACATAGTACATACATTACATACTTAGTTTGCCCAGGTCTAGGCATAGGCCTACATGTTGAAATTAAATTGGGACAGTTTATTGAAGACAAGATAGTGTAATGACTAGGACCACCAAACTGTTTTGACAAATCAATGGCCACTGGTGACAATTTGTCATTTGTCATGAACCTTTTGCAACATATTAGCAAATCCTCCACAACTTTGCTGGAAGTTAACAGCAAGTTTGCAGCGCCAAAGCCTGGACCCCAGGGGAGAGTCTTAGGAGAGTTAAGGTTTAATCCTTTCTTGTTTGAGTGTGCCTGTCTCTGTTTAAATTTGGCATGCCATTTATCGGGTGGGAAGAGTATGTTGGCTGCATGAATTGATAAATAAAGGCAATAGTTTATACTCCTGTGGTCCTGCCTGTGTATGAGAGTATTCCTCTGGCAGCTACAAGCTTCAATCTAGATTTATTACAATATATTGCTAGTAAATTAAATTATGCTTACACTTTACCTTCTAGTGTGGCAATGCTCTTTTTCAGTTTGTTTTTAATCTTGTCCAGTGACTCGAAGGTGTCGACTTTAAACAAATGCTCTGATTGTGGTGAAGATGCAATGCTCCTGAGCTCTCCAAGTGCTGATTGTTTGTCAAAGGCATTCCCAACCTTCACATAAGAAAGAGAAGATGCATCCCACATTAAAGCAATTCACTGGCATCTGAATTATATTGTTTTAGGAATTTATCTAAAAAAAATACTCAAATAGAACAAACAAGAGCAAAGAATCAACAGGACTCTTTGCAACAAATTGTACAAGGCAGCTTGATTGATTGATTGGTTGGTTTGGATAGATAGATAAATAAATAAATAAATAAATAAACAAACATTCCAAAACACTGTAGCCTACCCCTACTGCGTATCTAGTGATACTTTTCTGTTCAGCTAGTGCTGTAACGCCGGAATACTCTGATGAATCAGAGGATTCTCCATCTGTGATGACAATAAGGATCCTTTTGGCATCAGGCCGTGCTCCAGCAGAAGCACTAAACATTTCGGTCCTGTAAATAAGAATATTTAACAGGATTGGTGTTTCCACTTGCCAAGTTGAGTGTGGTTAAATAGTGTTCTGTAACTTTAAGAAACCAGTAGTTATGGGAATTATGCGGTTGTATCTTCCCAGTGCAAGAGTTTTGTATACTGAATAATTTATTGATATTTTGTATATTTGTTGCTTATTTCAATATATGTGTACTTAGACATTTGCATGGCAACCAAATTGCATGATTATTGCATCTCCAGTAAATATAGACTGTTAGCTTGTTATGTCTATTTTCTATGTTCTGTTCTTGCCTGTGCAAGTGTGGCAGCATTGCCAGTTTGGACAATGAGTGATGCAACAAATTGTCTATTGTCAGAATAAAAACTTCGACTGGGAGTTCCTGTGTGGTACTTACAACACAATGCATTAAACGTCTGTTACATATAGTAATTATAACCATATACTAGGCTTATAAGTTTATGCAGGTGTACTGTATATTTACTTCACAAAGCAAAGGTTAGGAGTAATTCAAGCATAGTCCTGTTGCACAAGCCTTCTGACTGCATTAATGAGTGGAATGAAATAATTTGGAACAACATAGGCTAAACGTGAATGCAAAAGTGAACAAGCCGTTTACAATGATTCAATCGCGATTGTATACTTTCGATTCTAAATGCAGTATGTTACATTGACTTGATGTAAATTGCTCGTTCACATTTGCGTTCATTCTATATTGTTTCAAATTCTTTCATTCTACTCACTGTGTAGCGCAGGCAACAGGGCCAGGCTTGTACAACAGGGCAATGCTGGAATTACACCGAACTTTCACTTTAACTTCCTACATTAGAGTTCAACCCAAAACCTTCAACAATGCTGAGAACCAGACACACATCAGTCAAGATGTATGCTCTGTCAATAATTCACCTCCCAGCATAAACAGCATGAGAATTGAAGTTCAAACGGCACCCCAGCTCATGGCTAGACGTACTCGCTGAGCAAATCAACTTGCCACCGCTAGAGTACGTCTGGAGTTCTAGACTAGTGTTCCTTTAAAACAGACCAAGATATCAGATGAGAATGCATGGGTCTTTGATTAAGACTTACACAACTTTGCGCATAGCACGTGCAGTATATGTGCCTCCGCTTATCTGGCTAATGCTGTCCACTTGACTTTCCCATCCTGTTCTCCGAAACTGATTAAAATTCACATGGATGGTTGCTTCACTGGAGTACTGGGCAAAGGCAAACTGTCGAAAAAACAAAATGAAAATAGCATGACTTCCCTTGAAGTGTACACAGATATCTGGACAATTGAGTTATAGTTTATGAAGAGACTTACAGAGGTGCTGGACATTAGAAGACTTCGAGCAACATTTTTCACAAATGTTTTCATGGTAGTAAACTGGTCTGCATTCACACTCCCAGATCCATCCAATAGAAAGGCAATATCTGCCGGCTCTGGAAAAGGAAAATAACATAGATTGAGTTTGGTTAAGGAAATAAACCAGTAAATAGCTGGGAAATAGCTGAAATATTACTGGTAGTGCTGTATAACAAGAAAAGATAACATTTTAACATTTTGACAAAAGGCAAAAGGTTTGACAACATAGACTAAATAACAACTTGCTTGCACTAATTCAAATGGGTCATAAATTCACTTTCATGTTAATTTCTCATTTTGTCTGATGAGTTCATTGGTCTCACATCCCCTTACCCAGGGGTTCTCAAAGTTTGGATAGGTGAGGGCCATTTAATGACCCACCCAACGTTGAACTAAGGGCCATCAAAGGGGCCGTGGGGAAAAAAAAAGAAAAAAGAATCATATTTCTAAATAGAATGCATTTCCGGAGAAAATGCAGAAGTGTGCTTGCCCTGATGCGCCGCCACGGCAACCCACCATGCCGTGTTGACAAGTTCCGTGTCAAGACACAAGGAAGATTATTATGCCGAGATAGGGCATCAGAGAGCAAAGAGATATGACAAAAACATATTTTTGTCATTGTGGCGCCCCCTATTGGCCAAATGACACCAAATTTGATGCGGGCACTTTTGATGGTGTCCCAAAAGCATCCCACCAAATATGGTCTTGATATGTGAAAGTGTTTCCGAGATACAGGTTTTTGCTAATTATGGCGCCACCTTGAGCCCAAATGACACCAACTTTGAGGAGGGCACTTTGGATGCAAATGCTTCCCCTAAAATATGAGTGTGATATGTCAAAGCGTTCCTCAGATATTAGAGAAATAAATCTTTTTTTCCACTTTTGTCACTTTTGACAAAATTCAAAATGGTGTAAAATCTAGTTAGGTGGAAAATGACATCATACATTGTGTTGGATTCGTCTAGCTCCAAGGATTCCAATGGTACCAGACTTATGGAAACGGACATATCGATCAAAAGTTACGTGCATGAACGCAAATATGACTTTGATCAGTTGGTGGCGCTAGAGCGTGAGAGGTACCAGCATGCAACTTGGTGACATGAATCAAGGTCCAATCCCCTATCACTGTACAAAGTTTCATCGGTTTACGCCTTACGGTTTGGGCTACAGATGGAAATAAATGTCGGGGCTTCTCCATTCAATGGGAAAAAATTTACCGGTAGTCAAAAAAACGTAAATAACGCGAAAACGACAAGATTTATCTTGAAACCAAATAAAAGCTAAGTTCTGCACTACAGGACGGACCTGTGACAGGTGGAACTTAGCTCCCCCGGGAGGAGTAGCAGCACAAAAAAATCTGAAAAAATTAATAAATAAACGACACTTAAAAAAAAAAACTAGAAGTGTGCTTTCGCAATAATTTTAATGACCATGTTGCATCTCTACCTTTAACATTTATTGCAATAAATAGATGCCTAAAATGGACACCACTACCAGATTAACCATACAGACCAGTGAAAAAGGAAAAAACTTCAAGTACAGAAAATCAGCCCATTTCCCAGTTGCTTGATCTCACCAAGTGCTGTCATTAGTCAAGAGGAACAGCCAAATTTGATTTGAGAAACTGAATAATAACCATTGGAGGTACAAAGTCTTTTATCTTTTTTACCACTTTCTTTCTGAGTTGTTAATGCTAATGTGGTAGAGTGGAGTTCACTTGATGACCTAAACGATTACACCTGGGCTGGGCATGGGGCTGATTTAAACACGTAACATCCTCCCCTACAAAGAGGCACCCTAGTCCAGTAGTTTGAACTCTCATGGCCGTCACTGGAGAGGACTGGATTGCAGTTTAGCGTCCCTTTTTGTCTGCAGTGCCTGCTGTCCTCGGAACCGGGTGATGTTGGGCAAGCTGGGTAACGCGAATGCATGGCCGGTCAATGGTATGCTACACACGTCTACGTTCCAAGGAGCTGTTATGGCAGACTGTAGACTAGCGTTCGCGACCGCAAGATTTCCAGCTTGACTACTGTTTTCCCAGTGTTGTTTTTATTTGCAATTTTGTACAAGATTTAGCTACTCCCCCTCGGTTAGAGTGTGCTGGGTTTAGTTTTGTTCGTTTCATGTGTGCGGCTAGGTAGCTTTGGGTAGGTTGGCTCGGTGTATCTCCGTTGGCTGCCGTTCCGAGTCCCCTGTTTAATTTGCCCCTCTCCCTCCCCATTGTAGCCTATCCTCCCTATCGTCACGGGCCCCGTGTCTAAGGCAGTCAACTCTCGTGGTCCTAGAGAGGTGGCTGCCACGTTATCGAGTCCCTTTTTGTTTTATCCTTTCCCCCAGTTTGCTCCCTCCCTGTCGCCACGGGCCTGGTCGGCCTGTGGAATCAGCCAACAGGATAGCCTACCGTCTAGGGGTGCTAGCTGCACAGTGTGTCATTTATTTTTGTATATCGCAGTGTGGCAATGGAGGCATTTTGCAAGTGTGGTAAGGCAGTGGGGAGAGCTGAAGAACGTACTTTATGTTCACGCCATAATGAATCAAATTGACTACAAAGCAAAATGCCTCCATTGCCACACTGCCTTGTACAGTCATGATTATTATCTTGTTAGTGTAGTAGGGTCAGGATGCTCCACCACATATATCTTTGAGGCTACTGTAATGGATAGCGATTTTTTTTCTGTTTTAGGTTAATGCACCAGCTTTGTATTCAATTTAATGCTCAAATGATTCATTATGTGGTAAGGCAGTGGGGAGAGCTGAAGAACGTACTTTATGTTCACCCCATAATGAATCATTTGAGCATTAAATTGAATACAAAGCTGGTGCATTAACCTAAAACAGAAAAAAAATCGCTAAGTGCACACTTTAACCACATGCTTAGATGCACTTACCTGCACACACCACACCGGCATCTTCACCGTGGCCACAGTTATGTGTTCCAAAGCCAGGATGGGAACACTCTGTGAGGGATCCTTCAGAACCAGAGCAGCGGACATCATCCATCCAGATCATCCCAGACCCCTGACCAAGTTGGGCACTGACAGGAGCAGAGACAGCATCTCCACATCCCAGCTGTCTGCACACCACCTTAGCATCATTGATGTCCCAGTCATCATCACACACAGTGCCCCACTGGCCATTGTGGTAGAGCTCCACTCTACCTGAGCATCTTGTACTCCCACCGACCAGCCTAAGAACATCTATGAGAAGGCAAATATATGGGGTGTAAGAAGAGGGAGAATATTGGCCTTACTAAATCCACTGAACAAGTGAACAAGAACTTTCCACCTGGGCTATTTCCTCTAATTGGCATTTCAAAATTCAACAGGCTTACACTGATCAGTTACTCCTATCACACTGATTTCTATGGGGCAAAGCTTATTTTTTCAATAGCTTCTACACCAAATGACCTTGGGTTCTCAAATTTGCTCAGATTGTTTGACTGTATGTGCCGACTAAGATACACCACAATTAATTGCCATCATATGCCCCCTTTAGCTTATAGTAAGGTATAAAGGAAATACCATTGATTTCTATGGGGCAAAGCTTATTTTTTCAATAGCTTCTACACCAAATGACCTTGGGTCCTCAAATTTGCTCAGAATGTTTGACTGTATGTGCCGACTAAGATACACCACAATTAATTGCCATCATATGCCCTATGATGCTTATAGTAAGGTATAAAGGAAATACCATTGATTTCTATGGGGAAAAGCTTATTTTTTCAATAGCTTCTACACCAAATGACCTTGGGTTCTCAAATTTGCTCAGATTGTTTGACTGTATGTGCCGACTAACATCATTTATAGATCAGCGGGTATTGGTGATTTTGGTTTATAGTATGTTTATGTAGGTTTATGTATTTGGACCTGAGGCGTTGACAGAAAACTATTCTACCCCTTATGCTATACCTTTTCTGAAAGCTTACACACAGGGTGTCATTTAAAGTGAATTAAGACAGGTCCCACCCTCTTCATCTCTTCACTATCCATGTATAAGGGTGTATTTGGGGCTAATGTGACTAGCGTATAGTTCATTAGCATATTAAAATATTCAGGAAAACTTGTAATACAAAAAATGCTACTTTCCATGGGTACTTTCATTGTACAAAGTTTTATTATGATAGGACCAAAGGAAAAAAATAGCCCTATTCAGACCTATATAATAATCATTATACCATGGCCTATTCAAAGCCCTATATTTTTTTCCCGGTACAAATTGGTGCTGCAGGCACCCCAAATTCTTAATCTACAGAAAATTCCGCTTCAAATGATACAAAATATGCTTTGGCTATATTTACTTCCACCTTTGACCCTTTTTTGGGCTAATTCGCTTAGACTATATTCCTAGTCACATTTCCGACATGAAACAGAAAAAAAAAACAATATGTGAAGGACTTTTATCAGATGGTGATATGATGATGATGATAGGATTTTATATAAAACTGTATCTTTAATAGGAATATTACAATGACTTTTCAACCAAATTTTGTATAGTAGATTGTGCTTGTCCTGTTTAGTGGCTGCTCCAAACCGCACTGTGATGAATATGCAGCAGTGTAGATGATGATGAAGATGGCCAGTACCTCTTGCGGTGAGCCATATTTCCACAGTTCATAGGAAGTATAACCTGGGCCTTTTTGAGGGTACCGTTGAAAAATTTGGATCTCCCATTTTAGATTCTGGGAGATGATGGATCCCTGAAACTGGAACTGGATCCCTATAGTTTGAGAGCAGAGCTATAGAGTGCTGAGTTCTAGGTTGTTCTAGGAGTTCTCCTGTCAGTCAGGAAGATGGAGAGCCACTGACAGATGGCAGGAAATGAACTCAGAGACTTTGGTTAGGTATGATAATGCAAAAAAGGTATGATAGTCCACAAACAGCACTGTAGCACAGCCCCCAGGCTGTTCAAGGTGTTGCAGAATGAAATGCAGCCATGTTCACTGCATCATCCACTTCCACTTCCCTATAGACAGACTGTAGGGGGGCAACTAATGACATATGCTGATGTTTTTAATATGAGGCAGTACTATTGATTAATTGACATACTAAGGACTTCATAGTGAATGAAGTCAAGGCCACAGGTCCGTAATCATTCAATGACGTGATGGAGGGTTTCTTGGGAACTGGGACAATGAGCTGGTTAGTACTACACCATCCAACAAAGTCTTCCACAAGGCTCTTGTACTCCCCTTTCCTGGCCATCTTTGAGACACCCAGCAATTGTAGTGTCGTCAGAGAATATCTCATATGGTATGATTCAGAGTTGTATTTGAGGTTTGTGGTGTTCAAAGTGAACAGTGCAGGAGAGAGTGCAGTTCCACGTGGATTCCCTGTGCTGCCAACCATTTTAAATATCCAGTAGGCTATGTAATCCGGACATTTCAGAGTAGTCTAAAATGATATTGAGGCTCTAAGCCTGTTCATTACAACCTAGAAATGAACTCTTCACTGATACCATAATTTTGGTTGAATTTTTAGAAACTTTTCTATCGAGTAACCTCTATGAGTATATAATTTGGTGAAAAGTATGACATATGGACTGATGACTGATGGGGGAATAGTTAATTGCAAGCAATTAAGTAAATATGAAAATATTTGGAAAAAGTGAGAAAATCGGCCATTTTTTGTACAAAACTGATGAGAAATCATATTAAAATGTGTTTCAAGATTTTTCTTTTCAGTTGATGTTGCCAGTACATGTATTCTTTGCATCTGCAATGTATTTCTGGATAGAGACTCAGGATTTGAAGTGGGGAAAAAAAAAATAATTTTTCACATTTTTCTGATGAATAATACACTGTATACACTATAATGGGCACAATTTTTTTTCGCGATATTTCCGGCAGAGCAGACCCTCCAATTATTAGTTCTTAGGGTCAAAATTAACAGAAAAAACACAAATAAAAAGTATAACAGACCATGTCCGGTTCAACCCATTTTTGAGACTTTGGCTCCTTGACTATTACCCTTTTCCCTTCCCCGGACAGACATACCAATCAGAAGTAAACGAAAAAACATGAAACATAGAATACACACTTGAAATAAGTGCATGGAAGAGTAACTTGGGACATGCGTTACCCGCTCGCGTCCCCTATGAAGAGTTAAACAGGAAAATTTGACAACACAGTAACGTCAAAGCTCGCAGGAACAAGATCATAAGGCCATATAGTAAAAGCAGAAGTTCCAGCCATTGGCCTTGTTTGCTCAGGATCCCTTCCTGACCAGTCATTGAACTTTGAGAATGCAGTGCGAGAATGCGATAAAGCAGGCAGGAAAATCGGCCATGTTAACCATGCTGCTTTGCAGAGTGAAATTAAATGGAGCGCGGAAAGGAGCATGCGTACTCCCAGCAGGCGAGGTCATGACCAGGCTATGCAATCATAGAAGGTAGTAAAAGGTAACAAAGCTAAAACTCAATGTAGATTGAATAAGATTCTGTGAGTGTGTAGCGAATGGACTGAGTTTCAATAGGGCTGATTTATATAACATCATTGATCTGACTTCATGGTACAGCGATCGGGACGATCGCTATTAAAGACTGGGGGGAAATGTAGCGAATGAACTGGGGGGAAATGTAGCGAATGAACTGAGTTTCAATGGGACTGATTGTAAACATGAGCGGGACTGAATGTTTATTGCATACAGACGTGTGTGTCGGATCATTCAGACGGTAGCGGCAGGCCATCAAAAGATTCACGCTTGTGACTGGCTGATGTGAGCCGCTGGCACGTCATCCGGCAAAAGTTTGATACAGAGCGTTGAAACTTTTGCCGGATGACGTGCCAGCGGCAGCCAGCGTTGCCCTATCAAACATACCGTCAGAAGATTCACGGTTGTGACTGGCTGATGTGAGCGTTAACGCCGAGCGTTGCCGTCGGCCTGCTGCCCCGTCTGAATGATCCGTGAATGATCCGTAAGTGGGCGTGTGTGCGTTTGAGTGAGCCTTCATCCACAGGTGCATCCAATGCCACTGATGAGCTGCGGGGTTGGTTAAGCTATGGATAAAAGCATTGTGGCAGTCTGGGTCGGGTTCCCTCCAGGACGACCGACAGCCTACCGGAGACGTGGCGGTTTGACTGAATGGCCAACGAACAGCGGATCCAATTCAACGCACGCTATTCTCCTTGTTCAGGAAAGTGATAACGCCATTAACCCCCTTTGTGTGTGTGGGCTATCCGCTTGTTCATTGAGAACTGACTTCCACTTCCTTGTTTCACAGTCCCGATTGCCTGTTTTGCCTGCTGCTGAGAGCGATCACAAGTGTTGGACCGACTGAAGCTGAGATCGATAGGACAACGCAAATTCCCACCTCCTGTATAGCTGGCAAGCGGGGCTGGGCCGCGAGAGGTGGACTTTGCGTACTCGAACTGACCATTATTCATTCTCCGTCTCCCCCTCCCTTATAACTAGATAGACTATGTATGGCTGCTCGCCCAATTCCCTTTATTGATTAAAGTTGGCCAGCAGCAGGAAACATGAAATGCTCTAGCACCTCCTGGTAGACTGCTGAGTTAAACTGGGAGCTCCTAAAACACAGACCTCAGAACCAGTTGACCTTGGGCCTCAGAAAACACCAACACCAGCAGATGACATGGCACCCCAAACCATCACTGACTGGGTTTGGTGTCTCACATCTTCTGGAGGAAGAGAGGAGAGGTACAGAATCCATGGAGCTTGTGGTCCACACAGTCAGTCAGTGATGGTTTGGGGTGCCATGTCCTCTGCTGGTGTGGGTCCACTGTTCTGAGCAGTTCCAAGGTGAATGCACCTGTCTACCAGGAAGTGTTAGATCATTTCATGCTTCCTGCTGCTGGCCAACTTTATGAGATGCAGATTTCATTTTCCAACAATACCTGGTGCCTGCACAAAGTGCCAAAGCTACCAGTGCCTGGTTTAAGGACCATAGTATCCCCGTTCTTAACTGGCCGACAAACCCACCTGACCATAAGCCCATAGAAAATCTATGGGGTATTGTGAAGAGGAAGATGTGAGACACCAGAACCAACAATGCAGAAGAGCTGAAGGCCACTATCAGAGAACTAGGGCTCTCGTACCACCTGAGCAGTGTCACTGACTGATCGACTCCATGCCATGCCACATTGCTGCAGTAATTTAGGGTAAAAGGAGCTCCAACTACGTACTGAGTGCTATACATGATCATACTTTTCATGATCACACTTTTCAGTTGAATAAACTTTCTAAAAATGCTGTTTTTGTATTGGTCTTAAGTGATATTCTAATTTTCTGAGATACTGAATTTGGGTTTTTCCACTATTTTTCCATTATAATCATCAAATTAAAAGAAATAAACACTTGAAATACATCTATCTATGTGGAATGGATGTATACATAATGCTAGTTTAATTATTTCAATAGAATAAATCAACTTTTTCATGATATTCTAATTTTATGACCAGCACCTGTATAGGCACAGACTGCACACCAAAATATAACAAACCACATTCCAGTCAATCACTGACAATACGGTTGGGCGCAGGATACCGTTTTGAAAGTGATTGGCTGGAATGTTGGAAAGCGCTGACTATGCCAGCATGCACTTAATGTAAGTATTCCGAAAATAATCAGGATATCCCAGCTTTGCATTTGCGCATTAAATCATATTTTCCAATATTTTCCAAGCCCGGTTTTGGAAAAAAATTATGTACAGTACTCCAAAAGAAACCAGGATACTGTGTAGCATGTAGCAAACTCCTTATCCTGATTTCTGACTGTTGCGCGAAAGACTCAAAGTCTTGCAATATGCAAGATGGAATGCTCAGCTTGCTTTTAACAAGTACTGGTAATGCGCTTTGAATGTTAATGAGAGGTGGAGTTTACTGTGTTTACTTAGGTGGTGTTGCTCACCGGTAGTGGCCTCCAGCTGGAGGTCGTATTTGCCATCATTACCCATACGGTAGACATTTTCACCACCAGCATCCCACCTCACCCGAATCCAGCCCCTGTCACTCAGTTTACCAATCACACGGCCTGGACCAGGAGGGGTGCCATCCTGAAACACACACACACACACACACACACACACACACACATATCGTGCCAGCTTATCAGAAAAAAAACTGGAGGGTCGCAGATGGACAAAATCTGAAATCAGCAGCTTTAAAACCGATTTGCTGCTGTTGCCACTGGGTGGGAGCAGAGCCCATTAAACCTTCTTGGTGGTAGATTAACTGAATTTGCTTTGTTTTGTTACTTAGCACGCAAGCAACAAATCGATAGCATGAGAAAATGCTAAACAAAAACAAACAAACAAAAAAAACAAGACATCAACAAGATATCAACACAACACATAAACACAAGATATCAACACAACACACAAACACAAGGTATAAACACAACACACAAACGCATATGACCCATATGGCAAAATAATTCTGTAGACTGTTGGATGTTTGGCAAAATAATTGTGTAGACTGTTGGATGTTGAAGGCAGCATGATGGATACATGAACTAAGGTTCCTTGGAAGGCATGATTTAGTGCATTTACTATTCAATTCAGAACATGCCTTGCTGCCACCAATCACCTCCTTAGTTAGCATTTTTTTTTTAGTTTCGGACAAAGCCATTGTTTCTCTCCTCCTTACACAAACACACACACACACACACACACACACACAGACAAACACACCCACACACCCACACACCCACACACACACACACACACACACACACACTGCTAGTCATGTACCTGATCTCCCCATGTCCAGTCTTGACCTCTCATGACCCTGGTTCCAATCGTCAACTTAGCGACCAGCTCTGGACCAAACAAGGCCCTGACTCCTGCTAAAAGCAACAGCAATATACTGTACACATAATTTTACTATTATAAAACAAATAATGAGCCAGACCACAGTCTGTAAATAATCTGTGTGGCACTACAATCTCTGCCACTGTTGATCCTACTTAATTTATTAATTCATTTTCTTCAATATTGATATCAGAACAACACACATACAAAGTAATTGTGGCTATGGGGTAATACATACAGAAATGTGTTGTCTATTTTGATTATATTGAGCAGAATGAGCAGTGCCTCCCCATGTCCACCAACCACGGATGCGGTGTCCTTGAGCAAGGCACCTAACCCACTAACTGCTCCCCGGTTACATGCCGCCATTCGAACATACCGCCACTCCGACATTGACGTCTAATTGTCTGAGTGGCGGTATTTCCAATTATAGCAAACGTCCCTGCACTCCGACATTTTTTTTTTCTTAGTCGGAGTGGCGGCATGTTTGTTACTTTTCAACATACCGCCATTCCAACATGAGGCAGCCTTGCCTTGAATCATAATGAGGAGGCCATGGTCCGGGCCTCTGTCATTATTGAAAGCCAAAAAACTCTTAATTTGTAGCATAAGGCCTATTCAAATGGATTTAAAAAATAAAGATTAAAACGTCTCATTGTGGTAAAGTGTATTGTTAGTTATCTTAAGCGTTGCCAGTCCCAATTGCCTTCACTGGTTTTCTGCATGTGAGAGCAACACATGCATGCAGTTAAATGGATGTTTTTTTTTTTTTTCCTCAGTGACCTTTGCCTAGGCCTACTTCCGTAATGAAAAAATCACCCTTTTTCAGGGAGCTAAAACGGAAAAAAAGGCTCCACGCAAATCACAGGTGTCTTGTTATAAAATGCTGCTGCAGTAAGGTGCGTTGGTTTAAGCAGTGGATAACACATAGTCTAAATGACAAACCAGCGGTCTGTTCGACACTAATGCCCACGTTTCACCACATTACAAATCAAACAAGGTTAATATCTTAACGAAAAAAATATACTGGAAACAAAAGTAGCCTAAACTACTACTAGAAGTTGTAGGGATAAGCAAACGTTAGGTGGTTGCCCGCCGTGATGGAGAAAGCTGCCGCTTTTAAACAGAGTAGCCTAAATCAATACAAAAACAAACAACCAAGTCCTTAAAGTTCAATGCACTATTATCCCCAAAATCAAAGTTTAAGGCGAGACACGGCAGGTGAAAACATCGATTTTTCATGACCTGGTCAAATTTGAGATTTTGTCATAGTTTACATCCTAAACATGTAATATTTCACTTAGTTGCACAAAAGTTGTTCAAATTACACATTTAAAAGTATTCCTCTCCATCAGGGGCGCTGCTAGAAAATTTGGGCCCCTCAAAATTTGATTTTTAAAATTAAAAATTTCTCTGGGCCCCCCTGTCAGTGCTGGGCCCTTAGAATCATCCTAACTTTCCCCCCCCTAGCGGCGCCCCTGCTCTCCATACACCATAATAGCCTACCACAGTTTAACTCGAGGAGAGATGGAAAAGTTATTTCCCCAAATCTCCTCTTGTATCAGGAAATACATTTTTAAACTGCTACATTGTGGTTAATGTCTCCTTACCTGTCAAAGATGCAAAACAAAGGAGATATGCTAATGGAGGGAAGAAAAATGGTAGTCATTATTATTTGCTAATTTTGTTAGTCATTTTCCATGCTCCTTATCCATAAATATTATCATTTGTATGTCATTTTTAAAATTTCATTGATGTAAAAATAATTTGAATTTCAAAAATATCTACCTAAATGAAATTGGGGAATAGACATCCTTCTGTCCTCCTCTGTCAAGCCTGGAGTCATGGAGTGATCCAAATTTCTTTCTACTAACTGTTTTCTCCTCAGTGGGTTGAAGGATGGGGGGTGCTACTTCCGAAAAGTGAATAGGAAAGTGCAACGCATGTATTACAATGAAAATAGCTTAGCTTGCAGGCTGTAACACCAAACAGTTCTGAGAACTCAAATTATTTGTGGAAATTACCTCATTAAGATTTTTTTTCCCTGAGGCTGTGAACTTGTAAAATGATTCAGATTTTTGGCATTTTTAACTACTTCAACCACTCTGATCTCTGAGCATATTTCCCTTTTAGCATTTCTCCTCCTAGCTGCATTGCCTGCCCAGCCAGCACACCACAGCATAAAAGAGAACACTGGCCATGATAGACTGGCACAATATGAGAAGGAGTTTATTACAGACATTGAAGGACCTTAGCCTCCTTGGGAAATATATGCTCTGCCCCTTCCTATATACTGATTCAGTGTTAGCAAATCAGTCCAGTTTCTTGTCAATATGAAGTCCAAGGTATTTGTATTTGCTGACATCTTGGAGTAATAAAGGTCATGCATTTCTGCTACAAAGAGCTACAATGATGCATTTGCCACGCAAAAAAGGGCAATGAACCACGCAGTTCACTGTGAGGCAGTCAACACTTCTCATTTCTGAAAACTTCGATGCATGAAGTGTAAAAGAGGTCGGGTTTTTTTATAGGTTTAGCTCAGTTCACAGTTAATTGCACAAAAGTACTGATGATATTGTTAGGATTACCAAAAGTCCTTGCAGAGAACTCAGACAACGGTTTAGTAACATCCAGAACAGAGACTAGACATGAAATGACCTGACTATGAGTACAGTTCCAGGTCGACGTAACATGGCGTTGGTCGTCCTAGTTGACATGGACGGCACAGAATCACACCATACACTCTAAAAAGGAACTTAACAAAAACTCATGGAAAGTATGATCAAATGTATTTTTTTTTCAACATTAAGGTAATTTACTGAAAGGAGACATAGAATGGAAAAACACTTTTACATTGGTTTTGATGAATTAGGAGAGGTTGTGCATGGTCAAAGGGCTATCATGAGCATGAGGCATGGTTCTGCTTTTATTCATATGGAAATCTTAAGTGATGTCAAATAACACAAAGCCATTGCAGTTCAATTGTGATCGCCAGAGAGAGCATCATTTAGGCGAAAGGACCATTTTCAATATTGAGCCTAAATATTAAATAAATTAATATCAGACTAAATATTATGGAAATCTCAAGTGATGTCAAATAGCACAAACCCATTGCAGTTCAATTGTGATTGCCAGAGAGAACATCATTTAGTAAAAGGGACCCATTTCAATGCACAGCCTAAATATTAAGAATTAATTAAGCTTGTATAATATCACTTTAACTTATTTTTGATAAATTACAATTTAATATATTCTATTTTAACATCGGTGAACAAAGTAAAATAATCAATTCATATATCATATATATTAGAATTATGATATCCAAACTCGAGTGAACATATATATTAGAATTATGATATCCAAACTCGAGTGAACACATTTGATCCAACAAGATTTCTTAATGTTGAAACAAGCTATTGTGTCGTGTTATAAATGATTAATGACATTTGGTTGTGTGTTGTTTTGCAGTAAGTAATTGTTTGTGGTCTAGCTGTAACTTGAAACAATCTCCTGTAACCACATACTTGGAATTAGACTGTACACTGCAAAACGTGATTTCTAAGCAAGTAAAAAAAGTCTTGTGTCTTGAAAATAAGTCTTATTTTAAGTAAAAATAGAAATAAAATCTTGTCAAGCAATTTATATCAAGCAAAATATTTTCTTATTTTGAGAAAATGTATCTAACTTTTTCTTATTAAGATTTTCCAGCTAATATCAAGATGAATTTAACCAGTAATAAGCTATAGTGAGAATTGACAAATGATCTCAAGAGAGCAATAAGATTTTTTTTCTTATTTTTTTCTTATTTTAAGTCTAGATAGAAGTAAAATCTTGTCAAGCATTTTTTACTTAAGAGATATTGTCTTATTTTGAGAAAATGGATCTAACTTTTTCTATATAGGATTTTCCAGCTAATATCAAGATGGATTTGAAAATTTACAAATGATCTCAAGAAAGTAACAAGATTTTTTTCCTTATTTTAAGACTAAAACACATTTTCTCAATTCAAGAATCTTAAAGAAAATTACAGAAATGCAAGGTTTTTAATCCCTCTTCACAGTCTTAAAACTATTATAACTAGTTTAACACCACAATCAAGATCCAAAATGATATATCAGCTACAGCTTGCCCATCAGATGGCCTATGTGACACAATGACACCAGCTCAGTTAGTGTACTTGTGTTGAATTTGGAATCTATGCTGTCATAGCCTACCATGTCCTAAATTAGGCACATAGGCCTACATGTAGTCAGTGGCCTATTCACCATGGTATTCATGGTGTATAGCCTACTCTCTTAATCCTGGTCTATGCCTGTTGATAGGTTGCTGTCATATGGAGATGGCCTGTAAGATGTTGTTGGATTGTGGTTGCTATGCTGGTTGCTATTAAAATCATATTGATTAGTAGGTTGTCATAGTGTACACTGGTGGTTGATAGGCTGTTGCTGGTATACAGTAGTTATGGTGCTTGCATACTACTAGACTAAACTACTAAATACATATAGGGTGAATAATGCTAAAGATAAGAATACTTATGGTGCCTTAATTGAGACATAATCACTCATTTGTGTAATCTTGTATTTTGGGAAAAGATTTTTGAAAAAATTGCGGGCACTATCATAGATGCAACTCCAGATTTGACCCATTGGTGGCGCTGTACCATGTTGATCTGAAACTTATTGATAGGCTACTTAGTTACACTTTGGAAACAAATTATGGTAGAATTACTTAAAAATAGTTACTAGACAAAACTGGTATTTGATCACTCAATTTTAACAAATTCACAGTGGTAAACCAAGGTAAGCAGAGCAACTTCATAAAAAAAAGCTAAGCAGCATTGTGAAGGATTCAAAGCTGGATGGGAGACCATGGCCTGGCTTGAATTTAGCATAAATGTCTTATATTCAAGCAAATTTGTCTTGTTTTCAGCATTTTTGTTGACTAGTTTTAAGAAAATATGGCTAGTTTATAGACTCTAGATCTCAAAAATAAGAAAATTAATCTTAGTATTTTTTCTTGTTTCAAGAAATGTTGCTTGAAATAAGTTTAGACTATTTTGCTAATTTTAAGAATTCTATTTTTGCAAATTTTAAAAATTCTTACCTAGAAAATTTTGCTTACCCCATTGGCAGATTTTTTTGCTCAATACAAGACAAAATGACAGAAATTTAAGAATTTTCATCTTGTTTCTAGAGGGGCATTTTTTGCAGTGTACACACACAAGCACAGGCCCCTCCCTCGCCATGCGAGTTACATTCTCTATAGGTACAGTCATTGGTTAGATTAGCATGTCGCCAAGCTACTATCAGTGCATTAGTCAAGATCCCCATCATCAATGACCGATGTAGCAACGTGTTTTGGGGCCACGTGCAGCTTTTGCAGCTAACATAACAAGAAGGCAACCAGAAAGATCTTTCATACTCCGTCTGAACCCTGGCCGACTCTGGTCACTGTCCCAAACCGGAGATTAAGCACACAGTGTCAGTATATTACATTCTTGGAAGTTTGTAGAGTATTCCCGTTCTCAACTTCTCAAGTTTGAACAGGCAAGGATGGAAGTCCATTTTTGTCTGTTCATTGTAGGCTAGAGTTCCTCAAACTGACCGGTAGCTAAAGAAGAGTGAATTAATTCTTATAGGCTACTAAAGAAGAGTGAACTGAATACTTAGGTTTAAAGTAAGGTTTAGAGACTTTCTCAAGTGGACATAATAAGTTTGTTAGTCAGTAACATGGTTATGTTCCGTCGGCCTAATAGGATAATTGAGATATTTGCACAAATGTACTCTCCTACTACTTCTGCTTCCCCCTATCTTTGCCCTTATCTCATTGGCTAATCACAACACTTGGAAAAACAAAAACACTCATTTGACTATAGCTAACAGCCTCAGCAGAAGCTATAATGTGAAGAATATGACAACCGTAACCATAACTACTTCACCCTTAACCAAAGATTTTTAGTGGGGGTACCACTCCATACAAGAACTCCCCCCCACACAAACACACACACACACACACACACAGACAGACGCACACACGTACACCGTTGCATTGTTATACCCTATAATGAACATTACACTTTTTTTTCAACACCCAGGCTCTGAGAACAAGAAAAAAGGGGGGCTGCTGGTCAAATATGATTACGGTTGTGCAGGTCAAAGATAAATGTAAATATATAATCAAATATCTGCGTTGCTGACAAACAAAGTAGAGTTGAAAGACCTACCACTTTTTTATTATTGTTTTATGACAAATGTGATGACAAAAGTGAGCCATTGAAAAGTACATAACAGAAATCATGTGGTTTGTATCCCTCACATTTTCTGGAAAGTGCTATGATGCATTTTGCAGGGTCAAACAGAGTGCAATGAACTCCTTAGTTCACCAGGGTAAAGTCAACAGTCACCAAGTAGTTATTAGTGGTGTTTGTTAATGTTTTAAAAGTATCATAGCAAAATACAGCAGACCAAAGTTTCTTTGATCTGGAGATACCATATAAAAGGTTTTTCCTTTCCTCTCCTGTTCTTGGGTGCTCCTTATTCTATATGATAGACCATACTGATCTTACTTTCGGTTTCAGATGTAGTATGGTCCGTTGACTCAATGTAAAGTGCTTGTTCGCATTTGCTTTTGGCCAATGTTGTCCCAAATTCTATCATTCCACTCGCTACGTAGCACAGTTAGCAGGCTCGTACAACAGGGCTATGATTGAATTTCACCACAGATCCTTCAGGAGCCAGATATGTCGTGGTAGTTCATGTCTATGGCAGCAAATTGGAGTCATCCGAGCTAGCAGCCACTAGCCTGGCCACGCCCTCCCAGTGAGCTGCCACCTTAATGAGTGGCAGCTGGCACCCCAAGCACTCAACCTCCTTAGATGCGAAATCCAAGTAAAGCTAGATAGCGCAATTTTTATTTTTATTTTTTTTTTTTGTATTTTTGTACACCATGGACATTGATATATGTATTGTATGATTTTGACATGATCTAAAAAAAAAAAAAAACTTCAGCACATTAACAGACTTGGTGCACACATGATTAAAAAGTCATTTTCTACGGAATGGAGAGTCACATAGTCTTGACAATAATATGAAATGGGGCAGGAGGCTTTGGAGATTGCCATATCATGTCCAAAATGTACATCCATTGCTCAGAAAAATAAGGCTTTTAAAATGTCGGTGGAATTCTTGGATTCTCTCATAGACTTCAATGTTACAGAATGAGCACTTCGACTGCATAAATTCGAGCGCCGCCCAGAACTACCTTATTTGGCATTAGCCTCATGACTCCAGGAAGTGGAGTCGTTCTCCGTAAAGAACGATATCTGATTTCACCAACTGTCATTTTAAGAGTTCAGAAGAAGTTCATTTGCGATCACTTCCCAGTAATAACACTTTGAGCGAGATTACTTGTAATTTATTATAAAAACAACTTAATTTTGCATATTTCTGTTTCAAATATGTTTTATTGAAAGTATCTTCACACATATCTTAAGGTTTTATGATTAATGGCAACAAGCAAGTACAACAACAAGAAACACATACCCTCCTATCCCCCCTTGGCTCCCCCTCCCACCACAGAATTTTTGCATATTTCTAAAAATGGACTTGGAGGGTTTTGCATCTGATCTTCAATTAGCAATAAACTATAGATGAGTACAATCAAATCAAATGCCTTAAGCAAAATCAGATATCTTTACATACAGTACACTGTTGTCTGCTAACAATGGAAAATCAGACAAAACAAGATGTTAATTTATTCTGTTTTCTCTTCACTGGCTCTCTGTCCATTTTGGAATAGCATGTGGTCTCACAGGCCCTGGGTTTGTCAACAGAAAAAAAGGAGGTATTAATACATACTGTTCCTATTACAACATGATATATATATAATCCGGCCAGAATGGCAGGATAAGCAAGGCGGGATGACATAATTTTTCTTCTAATCTGTTTTCATACACACACCAAACACCATACCATATCAAACCATACACACAAAAGAAGTAACAATCTGTCTTTTCTTGTTGTTAAATTGACAGTCTGCCTCCATTTTGTTTCCGGAGGAATATTACCAAGAATGTTATGTGTTACTGCTTTTTGACATTGTACAGTACATGTCTGTCGACAGCCAACAGAGCAACAGAGAGCATGGGGGGAGGGGGGGGGTAGAGCTCCATGCAAAGTCAATGAGATCCGTCAAAGGACGTGTACAGTGTGAAACAGAGAAGAACACCGTAGATTGGTTATATTTTGGTAGAATGGATTGCTTACAGTACTCATCATTGACCACAAACGTCTGCTTGGACTTCTTTTTCTTCAGCAACAATGCCGAGCAGAGGACCAAGAGTAACAGCAACAGGCCAAATGTTGCTCCATAGAACACCACACGATTTTCAGATGCTATGTGGCGAGACCACTGCATCCAAGTCGGCACTGGAAAACAAAATGGATGCCGTGTTACATATCAGTGGCAATAAAGACAAAAAAAAAAAACATTAGCCAGGTTAGTGCTACCTTATAACTCCACTCAATAGCTTGTTGCTACAGTAGGCTCTCCAAAGGCTTTAAACATTTCATTCAAATATTCTCTAGCTCCAATCCAAGCAAACAGAAATTTAAGGCACAACCATTAGGAGAAGCGATTAAAGAAAGTTCCCATCCACCACAAAGTAAACGTATGCCTATCGAGAGTGTCTCAATCTCTTTGTGAAGCAAATAAGTCTTGTCTGCAGGCTAAAAAAAAACATTTTATGTCACTATACCTTTCATGGTCACAGACAACACATCTGAGTCTCCAGATCTGAAGAGACGCTTGGACAAAGTGACCTCATAGAAGCATCTGAAGTTCTGTAGTTCTGTGTGGATAAAATCATCCTCAGGAAAGTGGAAAGAGGCCGAGTGATCTACAGCTGGCTCAGTCCTGATCTCCTCTGACCCATCAGAGATGAGGTGGAAAGAGCCTTCTTGGTACTGTGGCTCGGTGGAGCAGACGATGGAGAAGCTTTGGCCCCAGGGGATCTCTGAGCCATGAGGCCCCAAGACCAGCTCTTCCTCTGGGACACTGAGAGAGATGTTGGGCTGAGACAGAGACACTGGAGGATGAAAAAATAAAAATTAATGAAAAATATCAGTAGTGTACGGTAGGATATATCGTATACAGTATACATACTATAGGCCTATATTGTATACATACATTTAGTATCACTTTCTCACCCACTAAGCTGACAGACTGAAAAAGGACAATACAATTCCATTCAAAGTGCAATACACACAGGTGGTTGCAGATTAACAAGTTGTGGAACAAAATATATTGTGGAAAGATCCAAGCAACACAATGCCAACATAGAAGTTGATGTAATTTTTCATTATCTTACCCACTACAGAGAAGCTGACAGAATCACTGCGAGATGAGGTGAAATCACGATTGGACACACGTGTTTGATACCGGCAGTAATAGGAACCTTCATGGGCAAAGTCCACCTGACGGATGGTGAAAACAGCAGAGGTTCCAGAGGCTGCCTTTGTCTCTCTGTAGGACCCAGAGAGCTGCTGTAGGGTGAATGTTCCACCCAGGTACTGAGTGGAGATGGAGCAGTTCATCTGGACAGACTGACCCCAAGATGCGTTTATTTCGGTTTGAAGTGTCAGAAGAGGTTTTGGAAGTGTAACTGTGAAAAAAAATCATATCCATTTTGCATCTGTAAATTTAGCTTTCAACAAATACTATTATTTTATGAAAGAAATTAGTCATGCCAGACTGTCGTACAGTATGACAATGTTACAACAAATTGATGGACATTTTTGGAATATGCTTTATTAATACAATGGAGAAATATGTTCACTTTCTCACCGACTACAGAGAAGCTGACAGAATCACTGCGAGATGAGGTGAAATCACGATTGGACACTAGTGTTTGATACTGGCAGTAGTAGGATCCTCCATGGACAAAGTCCACCTGACGGATGGTGAAAACAGCAGAGGCTCCAGAGGCTGCCTTTGTCTCTCTGTAGGACCCAGAGAGCTGCTGTAGGGTGAACGTCCCACCCAGGTACTGAGTGGAGATGGAGCAGCTCATCTGGACAGACTGACCCCAAGAAGATTCTTTTCCAGTTTGGAGTCTAAGGAGTGGCTTTGCCAGGGCAACTGGGACAGAAGGAATCCAATGCTTAACATCATTTCGTAACAAAATGAAACAGTCTCTCAGGTCTCTGTCCCTTCATTTTCAGGCTATAGATTTTGCTCATTGTGATCGTACATACTGTTTCCCTATATTCATTTCATTCTACACTGAGAAGACATGCAGTATGTACTATATTATAGGAATATTATTTTGCCTTTTTGGAACATTTATTATATATTTTAATACACTTCATTTAATGTTTCCTCACCTACAACGGCGAAGCTGACAGGATCGCTGCGGGGGGAGGTAAAGTTACGACCGGACCCTTGAGTTTGGTACTGACAGTAGTAGGATCCCTCATGGCTGAAGTCCACCTGTGGCAGAGTGAAAGTAGAGGAGTTTCCTTTGGATTTCTTTGTCTGTTTCAGTGGTCCAGAGAGCTGCTGTAGGATGAATATCCCTTCAAAAAATGTTTTTGAGATGGAGCAAGTCATCTGGACATCTTCATGCCAAGAGGGCTCTCTATCAGCTTGAAGTGAGAGAGCTGGTCTAGGCAGTATTACTTTAAAAGAGCAAAGAGAAAGAAAAGGGGGGGGGGGACAAATTGAAATATTTTGAACAACTACACAAAAAAAAGAAATTCTTTAAGATTGCCAGTCAACTCCTCACCTCACTTTATGTGACTCACCTACAACAGAGAGACTGGTAATATCACTTAATGAAGAGTAGATGTCACGGTGAGAAACTGTGGTTTGATAGAGACAGTAGTAAAATCCGCTGTGATGGAAATCCACTCTGGGAAAGGTAAAGGTAGCAGAGGTTCCTGTCGCTATCTCTGTTTGTTTAAAAGAACCAAAGAGCTGCTGTAGGGTGAATGTCCCACCCAGGTACTGAGCTGAGATGGAGCAGGTCATCTGGACAGACTGACCCCATGAAGGTTCCCTTGAAGGATACAGTGAGAGACGAGGTTTTGGCAGTGTAACTAAGAAAAAACAAAAGCAAAATAATACTCTGCTTTACAATGGGAACAAGCATGATCAGTATACCTTGTAAATTCACCACATTAAAAATTATTTGAAGGGCTGAAAGTGCACTAGCACTTGGTCTGGAAAGTATTGGGACACACTACACTACACATGAACGCGCAAAACCGAGTGTTAGGGCTAAAATCTAGGGGAAGTGGTAGAAATGGGACAGGGCCTTAAACTTCGGTTAACTTTATATAATGAGCTATAATGCAGTTCGGCGACTACCAATCAGAATATCGATTTCACGGTGTGACTCCTGTAGAGAAACAGGATTGAACATTCGAGTGCTAACATCATGGGCAACTTTGTCGTTGTTGTTGCTGTGCCAAACGATGTTTCTTGGGAGTATTCGGCAACTCTTGGCAATTTGTCGCTACGTACAGTAAGATGTAACCAAACATTAGAATCTGATTGAATGTCTAATACACAGAAGAATATCCAATAGGCCACATGGAACTTGGGCTGGATGCACCTACCCAAAGTTATGTGTATGGATCTGCTGGTAGACAAGTTAGGAGAGAGGACACATGAGTAACTGCCTCCTTGAGAGCCATTGACGAGGCTGAAAGTCACACTCTTCTGGTAAGAATCAGCTGAGGTGCTTATGACAGAAACTCCATTCCTGTATAAGTGGAACAGAGTGTGGTTGCAAGTATCTGATGGTGTTGAGCATTTAATTTGAATGGCCTCTCCAGGTAAGATGGCTGAATAGGGAGATAGGAGGGAGATGGAGGGCCTCTGACTTGCACCTGTTCAACAAAATGCATACATGTACAAAATGATAAATCATTAATACCCATTATGAAACCATTCCTGTAATGATGTTCCTTAAAGGTATAATCCGGAGTGAATCAACACGTAGCCCTGCTGTTTTATACTGCTATGCGCTACTGAAAGCCACTTCAGTTATTTAATTTTGTGCATCGTAGACCGAGTTTGCGAAACGGCAGCTAACACTAACTGAATGAGGCATGTCAAAAACGAAACCTAATCGATTTGCTTTCATTTTGAAATGCCCCATTCTGGTACATTTAGCTGCCGTTTCGCTATCTCAGCCTGCGTTACGTGAAATCGAGTGATTGAGGTGGCTATCAGTATCGCTTGGCACTATAAAACAGTAGGGCTACGTGTTGATTCACGCCGGATTTTTCCTTTAAGAGCTATAATGCCTGAAGCTCGCAAACCTGTGCAAACCACACTCGCAACTTCACTAGGGTGACAATGGTGTCTTCCAAAGCCCCTGTGGGAGCATTCTGTTAGGAATTCTTCAGTGCCAGAGCACAAGACATCGTCCATCCAGATCTTGCCATCTCCCCACCCAAAATGGCCTCCAGTAGGAGCACAAAGAGCATCTCCACATCCCAGCTGTCTGCAAACCACTTCAGCATCACTCATGTCCCAGTTGTCGTCACACACAGTGCCCCACTGGCCATTGTAGTAGAGCTCCACTCTACCTGAGCATCCAGTGCTTCCACCAACAAGCCTCACAGGGGCATTCTCTATCGAGTACATGTTTTTGGGTATAGAATTTAGCTTAACCTTAAATGAATTCACCTAAAAAATTTAAATAGGTGTTCCTTATTGTGTAGATCAAATTTTGTGATTAATTATCAAATTTCTCAGTCTACTTACCAACACTGATAGCAATGGAGTTGCTTTCAAAGAAGTCAGGGGAATAAGCACACGAGTAATTGCCCTGGGAAGAAGAGTCTACATGAGGCAACAGGAAAGTCACACTTGTCTCACAGACACTACTAGTTCTGTTCATGACGGAGGCACCATCCCTATAAAGGTGAAAGACAGTTGTGGAACAGGTATCTGATAAAGCAGAGCATCCAAACTCAATGCTCTCTCCTGGTAAGACCACTGGCTGTGACATTGTCAGAAAAATGTTGGGAGGTTCACTTGCTCCTGTGGCAAAATAGAAACAAAATGAATGATATTTTAATCAGTTCATGATTCCTACAAAGATCTTATGAATAGGCATTTAAAATCGAATTTGAACAAAGATGGCTTGTGATGTCACATTTGGGAAATTAACTGCAGTTCAATTGTGGTCACCAAAGAGGAGGCCCTTTAGCCAGAACTGAGATAAATTCCCAGACTAACACATTCACGCATTCACTAACCTGAGCAGACAACATTTGCATCTTCCCCGTGGCTGCAGTCATTTTCTCCAAAGCCAATGTGGCCGCAATCTGAAAGCGAATCTTCACCACCAGTACAGTTGACCTCATCCATCCAGATCTCCCCGGTCCCCCAGCCAAAGAGAGCACTCATAGGAGCACAGACAGCATCCCCACACCCCAGCTGTCTGCACACCACCTGAGCGTCATTGATGTCCCAGCCATCATCACACACAGTGCCCCACTGGCCAGAGCGATAGACCTCCACTCTTCCTGAGCAGTTAGAACTTCCACCAACTAGCCGAGTCTCAGCACCTATTACAAATATGATGTGAGATAATATACAAGAACTAGATAGAATCAGTATTTATCGAAATGGCATTATTTATTTATGTCTGTGTTTGAAACATCAGTCTTTCAAGTCAAGTATGTGAAAGCACAACAGCAGGATTTAAAAAAGACAATAAGGGACTCACCAGTTTGGTCAAGAGTGAAGAACAACACAGTCACTGAAAAAAACATGAAATCTGGCAAAAAGAAAAAAAGACATTAAAGATAAAGATATGTTTAAAGCTTTTTGCCTTTAATTCGACAGGACATTAGAGAGAGAGAGATGGGTAAGTGGGTAAATGACCTCAGGTCGGACACCTGATTTATGTAGGACAATCTAGCCCGCTCAGTCACGGTATTCAATAGCCTATATATTGTGCATCTGATCTGCATGATCATTATTACTAATAAAGTTGAAATTGAAATGTTTTTTTTTTTTTTTTTTATCTGTCAGTCATTGCCCCTGGCCTGCCAAGATGAAAAAAAGAAAATATGCTTTTGGAAGAAAAAGTATGAAGTCCATTAAGCACATTAAGCACTCAATCTGACAAGTGACAATGTTATCAATTCATATTTCCCCCCATTTCCTGAATTTGCTCTTTGTAACTGTTAATGCCAAAGTTTAATTTCTTAATTAAAATCAGCTATAACTCACCAAAACACATTTGTTGAAATCGCAGAGCAGACATCCTTAGACTAGGAGTGAAGCGAACATCAGTGTGCTGACTCTTTATGCCTCCATACAGTTATTGGAGGATAAGTGATGTCCTTGTTATGGCGGAACGAAAAGAGCTTTGGTTGCACCAGCGATCATCAACATGTTCCTCATTTGATGTTCAGTTTGGTGTGGATTGAACTGTAAATACTCTTAAGTCTGACACCAGGTCACTGAAAACAATTTTGGTGGGAGAGCAGTGATCTATAACCAAGGCATGTTGACAATGTCTGTGTTACTTTACTCTATGGATGTCTTTAAAGGGTTTATGATTTGAGTTAATTATCAATTACTGTGATGTATGATTCTATGAATATGAGTGAAAGCAGAAAAACTAAGTCGCTAATCTCCTTTAGTGAGAGTAATCAAGGTCATTTGTCCTTGGTGGCCTGGAAGTGAGAGAACGTTCAGTGAACCTCAAGGGGGCACTTTCCATTCCTAAGATGTGGGAAGTGAAAAAGAGGTCGTTTTTGTGTAGTTGGTTAAGCTGGATATGAAGTACCCTTTAAAAGAAAGTAAACTATAGTAGCTTTTATCTTTATGTGAGAAGTCTGACAACCAACCTCTGGAACATAGTTCATGTCTAAGGTAACGTAGCAACAACAAGGTAACAAAGAAAGTGAAAACGAAAGTTAGCCTGATTCTCAATTCAAGAAAGGTGGTCTGAAGAATGCCTTTTCTCCATTTTACATTCATGTGTTTCTTCTGTTGTAAGCTAATGGATTATGTTTCAGCAATCTTTGTGGACATCATGAAGATTT